>JAQBSW010012627.1:0-16225 GCA_029291075.1 Eudiplozoon nipponicum
AATATATATGGAAATCAAATTTAGATATGCGGCTCTCACCTCTAGCAGTCTCGCATACATTGAACTTGACTGGAAATGTCGGCTGCACAATTTCTATGCAGTCACGAACATTAACTGTTTGCAGCTTTCGCCACATATACATATATAGGCAATACAATTCAACAATAATTGTTTGCGCGGGTGGTGGTAACAATTCTTTAAATCAAGTTTGCGAGCTTGAAGTAAACACCAATCCCATTGTATTTAACCAGTCGTCGAACAACATAACAAAACTACCGCCAGCCGCAACGCACTGACGCGTTTCGACCTTCCTTGATCATCATCAGAGTACGACGGCAAACTGACTATCGAGGATCAAACCGCATTGAATATATATGGAAATCAAATTTAGATATGCGGCTCTCACCTCTAGCAGTCTCGCATACATTGAACTTGACTGGAAATGTCGGCTGCACAATTTCTATGCAGTCACGAACATTAACTGTTTGTAGCTTTCGCCACATATACATATATAGGCAATACAATTCAACAATAATTGTTTGCGCGGGTGGTGGTAACAATTCTTTAAATCAAGTTTGCGAGCTTGAAGTAAACACCAATCCCATTGTATTTAACCAGTCGTCGAACAACATAACAAAACTACCGCCAGCCGCAACGCACTGACGCGTTTCGACCTTCCATGATCATCATCAGAGTACGACGGCAAACTGACTATCGAGGATCAAACCGCATTGAATATATATGGAAATCAAATTTAGATATGCGGCTCTCACCTCTAGCAGTCTCGCATACATTGAACTTGACTGGAAATGTCGGCTGCACAATTTCTATGCAGTCACGAACATTAACTGTTTGTAGCTTTCGCCACATATACATATATAGGCAATACAATTCAACAATAATTGTTTGCGCGGGTGGTGGTAACAATTCTTTAAATCAAGTTTGCGAGCTTGAAGTAAACACCAATCCCATTGTATTTAACCAGTCGTCGAACAACATAACAAAACTACCGCCAGCCGCAACGCACTGACGCGTTTCGACCTTCCTTGATCATCATCAGAGTACGACGGCAAACTGACTATCGAGGATCAAACCGCATTGAATATATATGGAAATCAAATTTAGATATGCGGCTCTCACCTCTAGCAGTCTCGCATACATTGAACTTGACTGGAAATGTCGGCTGCACAATTTCTATGCAGTCACGAACATTAACTGTTTGTAGCTTTCGCCACATATACATATATAGGCAATACAATTTAACAATAATTGTTTGCGCGGGTGGTGGTAACAATTCTTTAAATCAAGTTTGCGAGCTTGAAGTAAACACCAATCCCATTGTATTTAACCAGTCGTCGAACAACATAACAAAACTACCGCCAGCCGCAACGCACTGACGCGTTTCGACCTTCCTTGATCATCATCAGAGTACGACGGCAAACTGACTATCGAGGATCAAACCGCATTGAATATATATGGAAATCAAATTTAGATATGCGGCTCTCACCTCTAGCAGTCTCGCATACATTGAACTTGACTGGAAATGTCGGCTGCACAATTTCTATGCAGTCACGAACATTAACTGTTTGCAGCTTTCGCCACATATACATATATAGGCAATACAATTTAACAATAATTGTTTGCGCGGGTGGTGGTAACAATTCTTTAAATCAAGTTTGCGAGCTTGAAGTAAACACCAATCCCATTGTATTTAACCAGTCGTCGAACAACATAACAAAACTACCGCCAGCCGCAACGCACTGACGCGTTTCGACCTTCCATGATCATCATCAGAGTACGACGGCAAACTGACTATCGAGGATCAAACCGCATTGAATATATATGGAAATCAAATTTAGATATGCGGCTCTCACCTCTAGCAGTCTCGCATACATTGAACTTGACTGGAAATGTCGGCTGCACAATTTCTATGCAGTCACGAACATTAACTGTTTGTAGCTTTCGCCACATATACATATATAGGCAATACAATTTAACAATAATTGTTTGCGCGGGTGGTGGTAACAATTCTTTAAATCAAGTTTGCGAGCTTGAAGTAAACACCAATCCCATTGTATTTAACCAGTCGTCGAACAACATAACAAAACTACCGCCAGCCGCAACGCACTGACGCGTTTCGACCTTCCATGATCATCATCAGAGTACGACGGCAAACTGACTATCGAGGATCAAACCGCATTGAATATATATGGAAATCAAATTTAGATATGCGGCTCTCACCTCTAGCAGTCTCGCATACATTGAACTTGACTGGAAATGTCGGCTGCACAATTTCTATGCAGTCACGAACATTAACTGTTTGTAGCTTTCGCCACATATACATATATAGGCAATACAATTTAACAATAATTGTTTGCGCGGGTGGTGGTAACAATTCTTTAAATCAAGTTTGCGAGCTTGAAGTAAACACCAATCCCATTGTATTTAACCAGTCGTCGAACAACATAACAAAACTACCGCCAGCCGCAACGCACTGACGCGTTTCGACCTTCCATGATCATCATCAGAGTACGACGGCAAACTGACTATCGAGGATCAAACCGCATTGAATATATATAGAAATCAAATTTAGATATGCGGCTCTCACCTCTAGCAGTCTCGCATACATTGAACTTGACTGGAAATGTCGGCTGCACAATTTCTATGCAGTCACGAACATTAACTGTTTGTAGCTTTCGCCACATATACATATATAGGCAATACAATTTAACAATAATTGTTTGCGCGGGTGGTGGTAACAATTCTTTAAATCAAGTTTGCGAGCTTGAAGTAAACACCAATCCCATTGTATTTAACCAGTCGTCGAACAACATAACAAAACTACCGCCAGCCGCAACGCACTGACGCGTTTCGACCTTCCTTGATCATCATCAGAGTACGACGGCAAACTGACTATCGAGGATCAAACCGCATTGAATATATATGGAAATCAAATTTAGATATGCGGCTCTCACCTCTAGCAGTCTCGCATACATTGAACTTGACTGGAAATGTCGGCTGCACAATTTCTATGCAGTCACGAACATTAACTGTTTGTAGCTTTCGCCACATATACATATATAGGCAATACAATTCAACAATAATTGTTTGCGCGGGTGGTGGTAACAATTCTTTAAATCAAGTTTGCGAGCTTGAAGTAAACACCAATCCCATTGTATTTAACCAGTCGTCGAACAACATAACAAAACTACCGCCAGCCGCAACGCACTGACGCGTTTCGACCTTCCTTGATCATCATCAGAGTACGACGGCAAACTGACTATCGAGGATCAAACCGCATTGAATATATATGGAAATCAAATTTAGATATGCGGCTCTCACCTCTAGCAGTCTCGCATACATTGAACTTGACTGGAAATGTCGGCTGCACAATTTCTATGCAGTCACGAACATTAACTGTTTGTAGCTTTCGCCACATATACATATATAGGCAATACAATTCAACAATAATTGTTTGCGCGGGTGGTGGTAACAATTCTTTAAATCAAGTTTGCGAGCTTGAAGTAAACACCAATCCCATTGTATTTAACCAGTCGTCGAACAACATAACAAAACTACCGCCAGCCGCAACGCACTGACGCGTTTCGACCTTCCTTGATCATCATCAGAGTACGACGGCAAACTGACTATCGAGGATCAAACCGCATTGAATATATATGGAAATCAAATTTAGATATGCGGCTCTCACCTCTAGCAGTCTCGCATACATTGAACTTGACTGGAAATGTCGGCTGCACAATTTCTATGCAGTCACGAACATTAACTGTTTGCAGCTTTCGCCACATATACATATATAGGCAATACAATTCAACAATAATTGTTTGCGCGGGTGGTGGTAACAATTCTTTAAATCAAGTTTGCGAGCTTGAAGTAAACACCAATCCCATTGTATTTAACCAGTCGTCGAACAACATAACAAAACTACCGCCAGCCGCAACGCACTGACGCGTTTCGACCTTCCTTGATCATCATCAGAGTACGACGGCAAACTGACTATCGAGGATCAAACCGCATTGAATATATATGGAAATCAAATTTAGATATGCGGCTCTCACCTCTAGCAGTCTCGCATACATTGAACTTGACTGGAAATGTCGGCTGCACAATTTCTATGCAGTCACGAACATTAACTGTTTGCAGCTTTCGCCACATATACATATATAGGCAATACAATTCAACAATAATTGTTTGCGCGGGTGGTGGTAACAATTCTTTAAATCAAGTTTGCGAGCTTGAAGTAAACACCAATCCCATTGTATTTAACCAGTCGTCGAACAACATAACAAAACTACCGCCAGCCGCAACGCACTGACGCGTTTCGACCTTCCATGATCATCATCAGAGTACGACGGCAAACTGACTATCGAGGATCAAACCGCATTGAATATATATGGAAATCAAATTTAGATATGCGGCTCTCACCTCTAGCAGTCTCGCATACATTGAACTTGACTGGAAATGTCGGCTGCACAATTTCTATGCAGTCACGAACATTAACTGTTTGTAGCTTTCGCCACATATACATATATAGGCAATACAATTCAACAATAATTGTTTGCGCGGGTGGTGGTAACAATTCTTTAAATCAAGTTTGCGAGCTTGAAGTAAACACCAATCCCATTGTATTTAACCAGTCGTCGAACAACATAACAAAACTACCGCCAGCCGCAACGCACTGACGCGTTTCGACCTTCCTTGATCATCATCAGAGTACGACGGCAAACTGACTATCGAGGATCAAACCGCATTGAATATATATAGAAATCAAATTTAGATATGCGGCTCTCACCTCTAGCAGTCTCGCATACATTGAACTTGACTGGAAATGTCGGCTGCACAATTTCTATGCAGTCACGAACATTAACTGTTTGTAGCTTTCGCCACATATACATATATAGGCAATACAATTTCAACAATAATTGTTTGCGCGGGTGGTGGTAACAATTCTTTAAATCAAGTTTGCGAGCTTGAAGTAAACACCAATCCCATTGTATTTAACCAGTCGTCGAACAACATAACAAAACTACCGCCAGCCGCAACGCACTGACGCGTTTCGACCTTCCTTGATCATCATCAGAGTACGACGGCAAACTGACTATCGAGGATCAAACCGCATTGAATATATATGGAAATCAAATTTAGATATGCGGCTCTCACCTCTAGCAGTCTCGCATACATTGAACTTGACTGGAAATGTCGGCTGCACAATTTCTATGCAGTCACGAACATTAACTGTTTGTAGCTTTCGCCACATATACATATATAGGCAATACAATTCAACAATAATTGTTTGCGCGGGTGGTGGTAACAATTCTTTAAATCAAGTTTGCGAGCTTGAAGTAAACACCAATCCCATTGTATTTAACCAGTCGTCGAACAACATAACAAAACTACCGCCAGCCGCAACGCACTGACGCGTTTCGACCTTCCTTGATCATCATCAGAGTACGACGGCAAACTGACTATCGAGGATCAAACCGCATTGAATATATATAGAAATCAAATTTAGATATGCGGCTCTCACCTCTAGCAGTCTCGCATACATTGAACTTGACTGGAAATGTCGGCTGCACAATTTCTATGCAGTCACGAACATTAACTGTTTGTAGCTTTCGCCACATATACATATATAGGCAATACAATTCAACAATAATTGTTTGCGCGGGTGGTGGTAACAATTCTTTAAATCAAGTATGCGAGCTTGAAGTAAACATCAATCCCATTGTATTTAACCAGTCGTCGAACAACATAACAAAACTACCGCCAGCATCAACGCACTGACGCGTTTCGACCTTCCTTGATCATCATCAGAGTACGACGGCAAACTGACTATCGAGGATCAAACCGCATTGAATATATAGCGAAATCAAATTTATATATGCGGCTCTCACCTCTAGCAGTCTCGCATACATTGAACTTGACTGGAAATGTCGGCTGCACAATTTCTATGCAGTCACGAACATTAACTGTTTGTAGCTTTCGCCACATATACATATATAGGCAATACAATTCAACAATAATTGTTTGCGCGGGTGGTGGTAACAATTCTTTAAATCAAGTTTGAGATCTTGAAGTAAACGCTAATCCCATTGTATTTAACCAGTCGTCGAACAACATAACAAAACTACCGCAATCGGAACGCACTGACGCTTTTCGACCTTCCTTGATCATCATCAGAGTACGACGGCAAACTGACTATCGAGGATCAAACCGCATTGAATATATATGGAAATCAAATTTTGATATGCGGCTCTCACCTCTAGCAGTCTTGCATACATTGAACTTGACTGGAAATGTCGGCTGCACAATTTCTATGCAGTCACGAACATTAACTGTTTGCAGCTTTCACCACATATACATATATAGGCAATACAATTCAACAATAATTGATTGCGCGGGTGGTGGTAACAATTCTTTAAATCAAGTTTGCGAGCTTGAAGTAAACACCAATCCCATTGTATTTAACCAGTCGTCGAACAACATAACAAAACTACCGCCAGCCGCAACGCACTGACGCGTTTCGACCTTCCATGATCATCATCAGAGTACGACGGCAAACTGATTATCGAGGATCAAACCGCATTGAATATATATGGAAATCAAATTTAGATATGCGGCTCTCACCTCTAGCAGTCTCGCATACATTGAACTTGACTGGAAATGTCGGCTGCACAATTTCTATGCAGTCACGAACATTAACTGTTTGCAGCTTTCGCCACATATACATATATAGGCAATACAATTTAAACAATAATTGATTGCGCGGGTGGTGGTAACAATTCTTTAAATCAAGTTTGCGAGCTTGAAGTAAACACCAATCCCATTGTATTTAACCAGTCGTCGAACAACATAACAAAACTACCGCCAGCCGCAACGCACTGACGCGTTTCGACCTTCCTTGATCATCATCAGAGTACGACGGCAAACTGACTATCGAGGATCAAACCGCATTGAATATATATAGAAATCAAATTTAGATATGCGGCTCTCACCTCTAGCAGTCTCGCATACATTGAACTTGACTGGAAATGTCGGCTGCACAATTTCTATGCTGTCACGAACATTAAATGTTTGGAGCTTTCGCCACATATACATATATAGGCAATACAATTCAACAATAATTGCTTGCGCGGGTGGTGGTAACAATTCTTTAAATCAAGTTTGCGAGCTTGAAGTAAACACCAATCCCATTGTATTTAACCAGTCGTCGAACAACATAACAAAACTACCGCCAGCCGCTACACACTGACGCGTTTCGACCTTCCTTGTTCATCATCAGAGTACGATGGCAAACTGACTATCGAGGATCAAACCGCATTGAATATATATGGAAATCAAATTTAGATATGCGGCTCTCACCTCTAGCAGTCTCGCATATATTGAACTTGATTGGAAATGTCGGTTGCACAATTTCTATGCAGTCACGAACATTAACACTTTGTAGCTTTCGCCACATATACATATATAGGCAATACAATTCAACAATAATTGTTTGCGCGGGAGGTGGTAACAATTCTTTAAATCAAGTTTGCGAGCTTGAAGTAAACACCAATCCCATTGTATTTAACCAGTCGTCGAACAACATAACAAAACTACTGCCAGCCGCAACGCACTGACGCGTTTCGACCTTCCTTGATCATCATCAGAGTACGACGGAAAACTGACTTTCGAGGATCAAACCGCATTGAATATATATGGAAATCAAATTTAGATATGCGGCTCTCAACTCTAGCAGTCTCGCATACATTGAACTTGACTGGAAATGTCGGCTGCACAATTTCTATGCAGTCACGAACATTAACTGTTTGCAGCTTTCGCCACATATACATATATAGGCAATACAATTTAAACAATAATTAATTGCGCGGCTGGTGGTAACAATTCTTTAAATCAAGTTTGCGTGCTTGAAGTAAACACCAATCCCATTGTATTTAACCAGTCATCGAACAACATAACAAAATATCCGCCAGCCGCAACGCAGTGACGCGTTTCGACCTTCCATGATCATCATCAGAGTACGACGGCAAACTGACTATCGAGGATCAAACCGCATTGAATATATATGGAAATCAAATTTAGATATGAGGCTCTCACCTCTAGCAGTCTTGCATACATTGAACTTGACTGGAAATGTCGGCTGCACAATTTCTACGTAGTCACGAACATTAACTGTTGGCAGCTTTCGCAACATATACATACATAGGCAATATAATTTAACAATAATTAATTGCGCGAGTGGTGATAACAATGCTTTAAATCAAGTTTGCGAGCTTGAAGTAAACACCCACAACAAAACAAAACTACCACCAGCCGCAACGCACTGACGCGTTTCGACCTTCCATGATCATCATCAGAGTACGACGGCAAACTGACTATCGAGGATCAAACCGCATTGAATATATATGGAAATAAAATTTAGATATGCAGCTCTCACCTCTAGCAGTCTTGCATAAATTGAACTTGACTGGAAATGTCGGCTGCACAATTTCTATGCAGTCACGAACATTAACTGTTTGCAGCTTTCGCCACATATACATATATAGACAATACCATTTAACAATAATTGTTTACGCGGGTGGTGGTAACAATTCTTTAAATCAAGTTTGCGAGCTTGAAGTAAACACCAATCCCATTGTATTTAACCAGTCGTCGAACAACATAACAAAACTACCGCCAGCCGCAACGCACTGACGCGTTTCGACCTTCATTGATCATCATCAGAGTACGACGGCAAACTGACTATCGAGGATCAAACCGCGTTGAATATATATGGAAATCAAATTTAGATATGCGGCTCTCACCTCTAGCAGTCTTGCATACATTGAACTTGACTGGAATTGTCGGCTGCACAATTTCTATGCAGTCACGAACATTAACTGTTTGCAGCTTTCGCCACATATACATATATGGGCAATACAAGTTAAACAATAATTGATAGCGCGGGTGGTGGTAATAATTCTTTAAATCAAGTTTGCGAGCTTGAAGTAAACACCAATCCCATTGTATTTAACCAGTCGTCGAAATACATGCCAAAACTACCGCCAACCGCAACGCACTGACGCGTTTCGACCTTCCTTGATCATCATCAGAGTACGACGCAAACTGACTATCGAGGACCAAACCGCATTGAATATATATGGAAATGAAATTTAGATATGCGGCTTTCACCTCTAGCAGTCTCGCATACATTGAACTTGACTGGAAATGTCGGCTGCACAATTTCTATGCAGTCACGAGCATTAACTGTTTGCAGCTTTCGCCACATATACATATATAGGCAATACAATTTAAACAATAATTGATTGCGCGGGTGGTGGTAACAATTCTTTAAATCAAGTTTGCGAGCTTGAAGTAAACACCAATCCCATTGTATTTAGCCAGTCGTCGAACAACATAACAAAACTACCGCCAGCAGCAACGCACTGACGCGTTTCGACCTTCCATGATCATCATCAGAGTACGATGGCGAACTGAATATCGAGGATCAAACCGCATTGAATATATATGGAAATCAAATTTAGATATGCGGCTCTTGCCTCTAGCAGTCTCTCATACATTGAACTTGACTGGAAATGTCGGCTGCACAATTTCTATGCAGTCACGAACATTAACTGTTTACAGCTTTCGCCACATATACATATATAGGCAATACAATTTAAACAATAATTGATTGCGCGGGTGGTGGTAACAATTCTTTAAATCAAGTTTGCGTGCTTGAAGTAAACACCAATCCCATTGTATTTAACCAGTCATCGAACAACATAACTAAACTACCGCCAGCTGCAACGCACTGACGCGTTTCGACCTTCCATGATCATCATCAGAGTACGACGGCAAACTGACTTTCGAGCATCAGACCGCATTGAATATATATAGAAATCAAATTTAGATATGCGGCTCTCACCTCTAGCAGTCTCGCAAACATTGAACTTGACTGGAAATGTCGGCTGCACAATTTCTATGCAGTCACGAACATTAACTGTTTGCAGCTTTCGACACATATACATATATAGGCAATACAATTTAAACAATAATTGATTGCGCGGGTGATGGTAACAATTCTTTAAATCAAGTTTGCGTGCTTGAAGTAAACACCAATCCCATTGTATTTAACCATTCGTCGAACAACATGACAAAACTACCGCCAGCCGCAACGCACTGACGCGTTTCGACCTTCCTTGATCATCATCAGAGTACGACGGAAAACTGACTATGGAGGATCAAACCGCATTGAATATATATGGAAATCAAATTTAGATATGCGGCTCTCACATCTAGCAGTCTCGCATACATTGAACGTGACTGGAAATGTCGGCTGCACAATTTCTATGCAGTCACGAACATTAACTGTTTGTAGGTTTCGCCACATATACATATATAGGCAATACAATTCAACAATAATTGTTTGCGCGGGTGGTGGTAACAATTCTTTAAATCAAGTTTGCGAGCTTGAAGTAAACACCAATCCCATTGTATTTAACCAGTCGACGAACAACATAAAATACTACCGCCAGCCGCAACGCACTGACGCGTTTCGACCTTCCATGATCATCATCAGAGTACGACGGCAAACTGACTATCGAGGGTCAAACCGCATTGAATATATATGGAAATCAAATTTAGATATGCGGCTCTCACCTCTAGCAGTCTCGCATACATTAAACTTGACTGGAAATGTCGGCTGCACAATTTCTATGCAGTCACGAACATTAACTGATTGTAGCTTTCGCCACATATGCATATATAGGTAATACAAATTAACAATAATTGTTTGCACGGGTGGTGGTAACAATTCTTTAAATCAAGTTTGCGAGCTTGAAGTAAACACCAATCCCATTGTATTTAACCAGTAGTCGAACAACATAACAAAACTACCGCCAGCCGCAACGCACTGACGCGTTTCGACCTTCCTTGATCATCATCAGAGTATGACGGCAAACTGTCTGTCGAGGATCAAACTGCATTGAATATATATGGAAATCAAATTTAGATATGCGGCTCTCACCTCTAGCAGTCCTGCATACATTGAACTTGACTGGAAATGTCGGCTGCACAATTTCTATGCAGTCACGAACATTAACTGTTTGCAGCTTTCGCCACAAATACATATATAGGCAATACAATTTAAACAATAATTGATTGCGCGGGTGGTGGTAACAATTCTTTAAATCAAGTTGGCTTGCTTGAAGTAATCAACAATCGCATTGTAGTTAACCAGTCGTCGAACAACATAACAAAACTACCGCCAGCCGCAACGCACTCATGCGTTTCGAACTTCCTTGATCATCATCAGAGTAAGACGGAAAATTGACTATCGAGGATAAAACCGCATTGAATATATATAGAAATCAAATTTAGATATGCGGCTGTCACATCTAGCAGTCTCGTATACATTGAACTTGACTGGAAATTTCGGCTGCACAATTTCTCTGAAGTCACGAACATTAATTCTTTGTAGCTTTCGGCACATATACATATATAGGCAATACAATTCAACAATGATTGTTTGCGTGGGTGGTAGTAACAATTTCTTAAATCAAGTTTGCGAGCTTGAAGTAAACACAAATCCCATTGTATGTAACCAGTCGTCGAACAACAAAACAATACTACCGCCAGCCGCAACGCACTGACGCGTTTCGACCTTCCTTGATTATCATCAGTGTACGATGGTAAACTGACTATCGAGGATCAAACCGCAATGAATAAATATAAATCAAATTTATATATGCGGCTCTCACCTCTAGCAGTCTCGCATACATTGAACTTGACAGGAAATGTCGGCTGCACAATTTCTATGCAGTCATGAACATTAACTGTTTGTATCTTTCGCCACATATACATGTATAGGCAATACAATTCAACAATGATTGTTTGCGTAGGTGGTGATAACAATTCTTGAAATCAACTTTGTGTGCTTGAAGTAAACAGCAATCCCATTGTATTTAACCAGTCGTCAAAAAACATAACAAAACTACCGCCAGCCGGAACGCACTGACGCGTTTCGACCTTCCTTGATCATCACCAAAGTACCACGGAAAACTGACTATCGAGGATCAAACTTCATTGAATATAAATAGAAATCAAATTTAGATATGCGGCTATCACCTCTAGCAGTCTTGCATACATTGAACTTGACTGGAAATGTCGGCTGCACAATTTCTATTCAGTCATGAACATTAACTGTTTGTAGCTTTCGCCACATATACATATATAGGCAATACACTTCAACAATAATTGTTTGCGCGGGTGGTGGTAACAATTCTTTAAATCAACTTTGCGAGCATGAAGTAAACACCAATCCCATTATATTTAACCAGACGTCGAACAACTTAACAAAACTACCGCCAGGCGCAACGCACTGACGCGTTTCGACCTTCCTTGATCATCATCAGAATACGACGGCAAACTGACTATCGAGGATCAAACCGCAATGAATATATATAAATAAAATTTAGATATGCGGCTCTCACCTCTGGCAGTCTCGCATAATTTGAACTTGACTGGAAATGTCGCCTGCACAATTTCTGTGCAGTCACGAAAATTAACCGTTTGCAGCTTTCGCTACATATACATATATAGGCAATAATTCAACAATGATTGTTTGCGGGTGGTGGTAACAATTCTTTAAATCAACTTTGTGTGCTTCGAAATAAATACCAATCCCATTGTATTTAATCAAATGTCGAACATAACTAATTATCGCTACGCAATGCACTTGACGCGTTTCGATCTTCCTGATCATCATCAGAATACGACTGCAAACTAATTATCGCGGATCAAATCATTGAATATATATGGAATCAAATTTTGATAAGGCGGCACTCAATTCTAGTAGTCTCGCATATATTGAACTTGACTGAAATGTCGATGCAATAATTTCTATGCAGTCACGAACATTAACTGTTTGTAGCTTTCGCCACATATACATATATAGGCAATACAATTTAACAATAATTGTTTGCGCGGGTGGTGGTAACAATTCTTTAAATCAAGTTTGCGAGCTTGAAGTAAACACCAATCCCATTGTATTTAACCAGTCGTCGAACAACATAACAAAACTACCGCCAGCCGCAACGCACTGACGCGTTTCGACCTTCCTTTGATCATCACCAGTACTACGGAATCGACTATCGAGGATCAAATCATTGAATATAAATAGAAATCAATTTAGATATGCGGCTATCACCTCTAGCAGTCTTGCATACATTGAACTTGACTGGAAATGTCGGTTGCACAATTTCTATGCAGTCATGAACATTAACTGTTTGTAGCTTTCGCCACATATACATATATAGGCAATACACTTCAACAATAATTGTTTGCGCGGGTGGTGGTAACAATTCTTTAAATCAACTTTGCGAGCATGAAGTAAACACCAATCCCATTATATTTAACCAGACGTCGAACAACTTAACAAAACTACCGCCAGGCGCAACGCACTGACGCGTTTCGACCTTCCTTGATCATCATCAGAATACGACGGCAAACTGACTATCGAGGATCAAACCGCATTGAATATATATAAATAAAATTTAGATATGCGGCTCTCACCTCTGGCAGTCTCGCATAATTTGAACTTGACTGGAAATGTCGCCTGCACAATTTCTGTGCAGTCACGAACATTAACCGTTTGCAGCTTTCGCCACATATACATATATAGGCAATACAATTCAACAATGATTGTTTATTCGTGGTGGCAATTCTTTTAAATCAATTATGCGAGCTTGAAGTAAACACTAATCCCATTGTATTTAACCAGTCGTCAAACAACATAACAAAACTACCGCCAGCTGCAACGCACTGACGCGTTTCGACCTTCCATGATCATCATCAGAGTACGACGGCAAACTAACTATCGAGGATCAAACCGCATTGAATATATATGGAAATCAAATTTAGATATGCGGCACTCACCTCTAGCAGTCTCGCATACATTGAACTTGACTGGAAATGTCGGCTGCACAATTTCTATGCAGTCATGAACATTAACTGTTTGTATCTTTCGCCACATATACATGTATAGGCAATACAATTCAACAATGATTGTTTGCGTGGGTGGTGGTAACAATTCTTTAAATCAACTTTGTGTGCTTGAAGTAAACAGAAATCCCATTGTATTTAACCAGTCGTCAAACAACATAACAAAACTACCGCCAGCCGGAACGCACTGACGCGTTTCGACCTTCCTTGATCATCACCAAAGTACCACGGAAAACTGACTATCGAGGATCAAACCGCATTGAATATAAATAGAAATCAAATATAGATATGCGGCTCTCACCACTAGCAATCTCGCATACATTGAACTTGACTGGAAATGTCGGCTGCACAATTTCTATTCAGTCATGAACATTAACTGTTTGTAGCTTTCGCCACATATACATATATAGGCAATACAGTTCAACAATAATTGTTTGCGCGGGTGGTGGTAACAATTCTTTAAATCAACTTTGCGAGCATGAAGTAAACACCAATCCCATTGTATTTAACCAGACGTCGAACAACATAACAAAACTACCGCCAGGCGCAACGCACTGACGCGTTTCGCCCTTCCTTGATCATCATCAGAATACGACGGCAAACTGACCATCGAGGATCAAACCGCATTGAATATATATAGAAATCAAATTTAGATATGCGGCTCTCACCTCAGCAGTCTCGCATACATTGAACTTGACTGGAAATGTCGCCTGCACAATTTCTATGCAGTCACGAATATTAACTGTTTGTAGCTTTCGCCACATATACATATATATGGGCGATACAATTCAACAATGATTGTTTGCGTGGGTGGTGGTAACAATTCTTTAAATCAACTTTGTGTGCTTGAAGTAAACAGCAATCCCATTGTATTTAATCAGTCGTCGAACAACATAACAAAACTACCGCCTTCCGCCACGCTCTGACGCGTTTCGACCTTCCTAGATCATCACCAGAGTAAGACGGAAAACTGACTATCGAGGATCAAACCGCATTGAATATATATAGAAATAAAATTTAGATATGCGGCTCTCACCCCTAGCAGTCTCGCATACATTGAACGTGACTGGAAATGTCGGCTGCACAATTTCTATGCAGTCACGAACATTAACTGTCTGTAGCTTTCGCCACATATACATATATAGGCAATACACTTCAACAATAATTGTTTGCGCGGGTGGTGCTAACAATTCTTTCAATCAACTTTGCGAGCTTGAAGTAAACACCAATCCCATTGTATTTAACCAGTCGTCGAACAATATAACAAACTACCGCCAGCTGCAACGCACTGACGCGTTTCGACCTTCCATGATCATCATCAGAGTACGACGGCAAACTGACTATCGAGGATCAAACCGCATTGAATATAAATGGAAATCAAATTTAGATATGCGGCTCTCACTTCTAGCAGTCTCGCATACATTGAACTTGACTGGAAATGTCGGCTGCCAATTTCTATGCAGTCACGAAAATAAACTGTTTGTAGCTTTCGCCACATATACATATATAGGCAATACAATTTAACAATAATTGTTTGCGCGGGTGCTGGTAACAATTCTTTAAATCAAGTTTGCGAGCTTGAAGTGAACACCAATCCCATTGTATTTAACCAGTCATCGAACAACATAACAAAACTACCGCCAGCCGCAACGCACTGACGCGTTTCGACCTTCCATGATCATCAACAGAGTACGACGGCAAACTGACTATCGAGGATCAAACCGCATTGAATATATATGGAAATCAAATTTAGATATGTGTCTCTCACCTCTAGCAGTCTCGCATACATTGAACTTGACTGGAAATGTCGGCTGCACAATTTCTATGCAGTCACGAACATTAACTGTCTGTAGCTTTCGCCACATATACATATATAGTCAATACAATTATTAGCTGGTCCGAAAGTTCGTCAATGAATGTCAGTGTTGGTGTTCGTTGTCGCTAACCTACATGTGCTATATTTCTCAAACAACGGTATTTGAATGCCTGTAAGCGTCTAAAATTATCGACTAAGTGACAAAGTCTTACTAGTGTGTAATAAAATTGAACGCAAATAGGATTTGTAAACACGACCTCTAAGTGAAAGGCTCGCGTTTCTCCATAAATGGCTACGGTCGGATAGAGCTACTCTAGCTTCCACGTTTCTCGTTTACCTCATCACACATTTACTGAGTTGTTGATAGAGCTGCCAAGACATGTAAATTTGTCAACTACGTCAATATCT
>JAQBSW010012628.1:0-16223 GCA_029291075.1 Eudiplozoon nipponicum
CATACGCTCCTACCGATTGCAGCACAGAAGAAAGCAAGGACGCTTTTTACTCCGAATTAAGCTCCTTAATAAGTAAATCACGAAATTCGGATATAGTCCTGGTTATGTGTGACATGAATGCTCAAGTTGGTCGCTTAAGCAACACAGAATTTCATTTAGGTGGAAGATACACTCTAAGCTCGACTCGCAATGATAATGGTGAACGGCTTTTGGATAGATGCGCTGAACATAGACTATATTTAAGTAGTACAAATTTCAGACGTAGTGTTAAACGTTGTGCTACATGGCGTCCTCCAGCACCCGACAACGGTGGACTCAAATAGACCATGTAGCAATTAGTTATAGATGGCGTGGTTGCATCCAGGATTGTCGCTCTTTTTGGAACACTTATGTCGACTCGGACCATGCAATTATCCGTTGTAGATTTGAACTAAAATTTTCCTGGAAAATAATTAAGAATAAGCCCCAAATTGATGTAGGCAAACTCGAACAACCGTCCTTGCGACAAAATTATGAAAATATCTAAAATATCCACACTTATGTCGACTCGGATCATGTACTTATCCATTGTAGATTTGCACTAAAATTTTCCTGGAAAATAATTAAGAATAAGCCCAAAATTGATGTAGGCAAACTCGAACAACCGTCCTTGCGACAAAATTATTAAAATATCTAAAGGATAATCTAGCTGGTCTGGATGGCGAAAATCCGAATATACTTTGGTTTAAGATAAGTTCCACAGTGCACAATGCAGATACTACTGTATGTGGCATTGCAGGCCCCCATAGAAATAATCACTGGCTCCTTGTAAAATTTATGGAGATACTCGAAATAAGGCGCCCAAATTCCATCTGGTTCGAGTCATAATAATACCCGTCGCAATATAAGACGCCAACTTAAGCGCAGACTAAAAGCCGATCTCGCAAACTTTTGGAAAAGAAAAGCTGATGTAATAGAAGTAGCTTTCGCGTCAGGTAATAGTCGCTGTTTGTTCCAACTTATCCGCGCAACAGGTCCGAGAAAATTAAAAGGTCAGTGGAACTATAAATGATAGTAACAACGATTTAATAACCGATAAAATAAGTCGTCTTGACAGGTGGGCTGAACACATTAGAGATCAATTTTCTTGGCCACCCGCGTCAGTTCCGATTCCCGAAAGCATGTCTGCATCAACAGTGTGGAATGTTAGTCCCAAAGAACCATCCGAGTTAGAAGTACGCGATGCAATCCTATCTCTTAAGCTCCGCAAAGCCGCAGGCCGCGATGATTTACTTTCGGGATTGTTTAAGGATGGTGGCGATATAATTTCAGAAGCGTTGACCAAACTTTTTCATACTATATGGAATGAGGAAACCGTACCACTTGACTGGAATGAGTCGACCATCATTCCCATCTTCAAAAAAGGCAATCGTAATTCGTGCGATAACCATCGTGGTATAAGTTTGACTCCGGTCGTATCAAGATTATTTGCTTTGATTATCCTACGTCGTCTTAGCGCTTCACGTGAATCACAAAAAAGAGAAGAACAGGCCGGATTCTGCGCAGGACGAGGTTGTATAGATAATATTTTTACGTTAAGGCAAGTTCTCGAACAGAGAAATTTATATCACCGTCCCACAATAGTCGTCTTTCTAGACTTCAAGGGTGCATTTGATTCGGTGGATCGCAATGTTTTATTCCATATCTTGTCGAAAAGCGGTGTGCCCACTAAATTTGTTAATATTATACGAGCTCTCTACACAAATACTTCTGGTCGCGTTAAGGTCTACAACGAATTAACGCATAACTTTACAACCAGCAGTGGTGTTCGTCAAGGTTGTCCACTTTCCCCATTTTTGTTTAATTTTGTAATCGATGCTATTATGAACAACACTCTCTCACACATTCAGAACGCTGGAGTTGAAGTTCTCCCGGGAGATAAACTAGTCGATCTTGACTATGCGGACGATATCGTACTATTATTTGACAATCAGCATGCTGCCCAGACCACCTTAAATAGATTAGCAAACGTTGTTCCGTATTTCGGTATGAAATTCGCACCCTCTAAATGTAAGATACTGTTACAGGATCACCCACCACTCACTCCAATGTTGCGAACACAGTCATCATATATATAATTTATACGAAATACGTCAGCATGCTTTTACAGATAAATAAGCAATTATTGTCACTTGGGAAGTGCATTCGTTTTACGAATTTGCCGTTTAAGAGAAAATCTTATGCTGTGTGTCTGGTTTAACACCCAGTATTATATTTTTCATGTATCCATTATGTAAGATAGTTTACAGAGTTAAATTTAAACTTGGCAATCCTATAAAATAACAGAAATATCCATTTATATTTTATAAATTAGGAGCCTAGTTGCAACTTATTTTGTCTACAATTAGAGGTTTATTATTGCAGCCTCAGGAAATTATTTTTCGCATACAGGTTATTCATCTATCGGTACCATTATCATGCTCAATTCTAAACTATTTTATCAAGCAAATTTATGTTAAAGCACAGATTCGAACTTTTTAATTTTTTTAATATGGCATTAAACAGCAAAAATTAGATTGTCTAATATAATTAAACATAATTAATCAGTGCATGAAAGACCACCAAAATCCTTGGAATCAGGTTTGCAAGTTTGAGATAAACACCAATCATATTATATATAACCAGCCGCTCTACAGTCATCATCCTTTACAGACTCGGTATATATATTATATAGAGTGATTTAGCGTTGAAGTCGCATTCTCGAGGCCTTATATGATGTTAGCTACTCTACTGCAGGTTTACACATTCGTCAAGGAGATTGTACCGCCTTATTATCCCACATTCCTCACCCAAATATAAAATGGTTTAAGAGCGTAATACCGGCTCCTACTGATGAGTCGCCAGTAAGCACGAAACGAATGTACATGAGGTTATACTTTCCGTTCATGCTTTCTTTGGTTTAACCTTCTGGCCACAGCTGAACTAATTTTTTACTAGCTGCGCAACACCTAATACATATTTGCATATACATTAGTTGTCCGCAACAAAAAGTATTTAACAGTTACACGTACTGACGTGTTTCATTCGTCTATGGTCATTATCAGGGCGACGCCTCAATCTGCCTAAATATGATCAAACCGTAATGCATGTATGAAGAAAACAGCATTATGTGAGACAACTAGAATTATGAGCCGCATATCCAAATTTTCTTCCCTTATATAAGCATTTCCGGTTTCATCTTCTTTAGTCAATTTAAAGTGGCGTTCTGATGATAAACATATTCGATCCAAACACGTCAGTACTTGCGATTGGCTGTTGATTTGCTGCTTCGATTCTATATACATATATAAAAAGAAATTGGTTTTTATTTTAATTCGCAAACTTCACTCATAACAAGTAGACTAATATTTGTGTATTAGGCACAGAATATCTACCACACAACGAGTTTATATTGGGTCAGGAAGATAAACCAAATTCAATATCGCAAAAGGTGCAATTCAAATTTAAAATGTTATTTTTGAATTTGACAGTACAGACTAATGTACTGCTATTAAATCGCTACTACAGGTAACGCAAACTATTTATATAATCTAATTGTCAGATGCGTTTTTCATTTTTGGCTACTAACAAACAGAACAAGGTCTGTAGTTCAAGAGCGTCTACAGATAGCGCAAACTAATTATTTAATCAAAATGTCAAATGTGGTCTCTGGATAATGATAATTTGGCAGTAGGGACAGAACAACAGTCATTCGAAAGCAACCATATTGATCATAGACTATTTATTTAATACGAATATCGCATTTGGTTTTTAATTATTGATCACTCAGTTGTATGGACAGAACAACCGCCATTCGAAACCAAACATGGAGCGTAAACTATTTATTTAATCAAAATGTCAAATGTGCTTTTAATATTGATCACACAGCAACAAGGAAAAAGAACTACTGTTCAAAAACAAATACATATAGCGTACACCGTGTATTTAATCCAAATATAAAATGTGGTTTTGATTATCCATCTTCGACTATTTATAAATCTAAATGTCATATGCGCTCTTTGAATACTAATCATACAGCACTATGGATAGAACTGCCGTTCAAATACAACCACTAACAGCGTAGAATATTTATTTAATCCACATATCAAAGACGGTTTTTGAATATTTATCACTCATCGTTAGGGACAGTAGGACTGGCGTTCAAAAACAACTACAAATAAAGCCGACTATTTATTATTCTAAATGTCAAATACGGACTTTGAACATTGATCACTCAGCAGTAGGGCCAGAAACATTGCTGTAAGAAAGCAACCATTTCCCGCCGTACTCTGATGATGATCATGGAAGTTCGAAACGCGTCAGTGCGTTGCAGCTGGCGGTAGTTTTGTTATGATGTTCGACGATTGGTTAAATACAATGGGATTGGTGTTTACTTCAAGCTCGCAAACTTGATTTAAAGCATTGTTACCACCACCCGCGCAATCAATTATTATTAAATTGTATTGCCTATATATGTATGTGGCGAAAGCGACAAACAGTTAAATGTTCGTGACTGCATAGAAATTGTGCAGCCGACATTTCCAGTCAAGTTCAATGTATGCGAGACTGCTAGAGGTGAGAGCCGCATATCTAAATTTGATTTCCATATATATTCAATGCGGTTTGATCCTCGATAGTCAGTTTGCCGTCGTACTCTGATGATGATCATGGAAGGTCGAAACGCGTCAGTGCGTTGCAGCTGGCGGTAGTTTTGTTATGATGTTCGACGATTGGTTAAATACAATGGGATTAGGGTTTACTTCAAGCTCGCAAACTTGATTTAAAGAATTGTTACCACCACCCGCGCAAACAATTATTGTTAAATTGTATTGCCTATATATGTATATGTGGCGAAAGCTGCAAACAGTTAATGTTCGTGACTGCATAGAAATTGTGCAGCCGACATTTCCAGTCAAGTTCAATGTATGCGAGACTGCTAGAGGTGAGAGCCGCATATCTAAATTTGATTTCCATATATATTCAATGCGGCTTGATCCTCGATAGTCAGTTTGCCGTCGTACTCTGATGATGATCATGGAAGGTCGAAACGCGTCAGTGCTTTGCAGCTGGCGGTAGTTTTGTTATGTTGTTCGACGATTGGTTAAATACAATGGGATTGGTGTTTAATTCAAGCTCGCAAACTTGATTTAAAGAACCATTTAGAGTGTAGACAATTTATTTAATCCAAATATCAAAGGCTGTCATTGAATATTGATCAGTCAGTGGGAGGGACATGAGGACTGCCGTTCAAAAAGAACTACAAACAAAGCCGACTATTTATTATTCTAAAAGACAAATGCGGTCTTTAAATATTGATCACTCAGCAGTAGGGCCAGATTAACTGGCGTTAAAAGCAACCATTTAGACTGTAGACTATTCATTTAAACCAAATATCAAAAGCAATCATTTAATATTTATCAGTCAGCGGTAGTGATAGGAAGACTGGCGTTTAAAAACAACGCCTACTATTTATTATTCTAAATGTCAAATGCGGTCTTTGAATATTGATCACTCAGCAGTAGGGCAAGATCAACTTGGGTTAGAAAGCGACCATTTAGAATGTAGACTATTCATTTAATCCACATATGAAAAGCGGATTTTGATTATCTTTAACTTAGCGGTACGGACAGGAGTACTGGCGTTCAAAAACAGTTACAAAAAACGCCTAGCATTTATTATTATAAATGTCAAATGTGGTCGTTGAATATTGATCACTCGGCAGTAGGGCCAGAACAACTGGGGTTAGAAAGCAACCATTTAGAGTGAAGACTATTTATTTAATTCAAATATTCAATATATTTTTTGATTATTGATCTAACAGAAGTTCAGTCAGAAAGTTTGCGTTTGAAAAACATATACAGATAGCGCAAAATATCTATTTAATCTAAATGTCAAATGCGGTTGTTGATTATTGATTAATCAGCAGTAGAGACATATGAATTTTCATTAGAAATCAACCATATTGAGCGTGGGCTAGTTATATATATTCCGAATATCGACTACGTATTTTAATTATCGAGCACTCAGAAGTAGGGCTAAAATGTGTTCGTTTGATGTCAATTACAAGTGCAGTAACCCATTAAATCAATTCATCTTTCAAATGCGGTTTTTGATTATTGATTACTCAACGGTAGAGACAGATGAACTGTCATTCGAAAGCAACCATATTGAGCGTAGACTAGTTATATATATTCCGAATATCGACTACGTATTTTAATTATCGAGCACTCAGCATTAGAACTAAAAGACGTTCGTTTGATGTTAATTCCATGTAATTAAATTAAATTAATTAATTTAATTTAATTTAATTAATTAATTATTTTAATTAATTCAGATGTCAAGTGCGGTTTATGATTATTGAGCACGCAACAGTAGGAACAGAGGAATTGGCCTTCGAAAGCAATTTCAGATAACGTCGACGGTTTGCCAAACCAGCTTAATAATACAACTATGTTCATCTAACTCAGACTGTGAACGAGAATGGTTATCCATCTGCTAGATTTTAGTTTCGTTTTCATTCCCATCCAAAGTGTGCTAGTCCATAATTAATCTTCTTAAATCATAAAGATGTTGAAATTGCACATCTGGCTTGGTATGTTATAAGCATCATGAACTGTTTACACTTTACCAAATTCAACGAGTTATTTGTTGTGTCGAATTGTCATCGAAATTCGTTTCCTTGGTACGCGTTTCTGTAATAATTAGCTGGAGATGTCCTACCTATTGACAGGTAAGTTTATTTATGATCAAGCATTTGCACCAAAGGTACAGCAAGCTGGAAAATTAGTTATATGTATTGGTACTGCGATGTTAGCTTGGAGATAATATTTTGCGTATCGACATCAAATTCTACTGCAAGCGTTTTCAGACAAAAGATTACTACTTGCAGTAGTAAACTAAATATTCTTTCATTTAAATCTATATGAATTTGTTTGGTGTCTGCTTTTAGTTGTTAGCAGCCTGCAAGATTAGATAAAGTGAACTATTTGGTGTTTATAAGAAAACCGTAATATATAAGTTTTACTGTGTAAATTCTTAATGCCATTTTTTCTCATTTTAGACTAAAGTGGAGTTCGTCAAGAAGAGTGTGCCCCCGCTGCGGTATTTTCTGACGTGGCTTCTTTGAAAACTTGACATATTCCGTGTTATCATGATAGAGTTTATAGAGTTATCTGTCGTGGTGATATGATAACTATAGTAATTATATAAATATTTCGTTTAGTGTTGTTATTCATGAAGGAACTAATTATAATAATGATGCTGGTAAAAGTAATGAGTATAAACTTTGATACCAGAATCATTTCGAAAGCAATCGTTGTAGGTTTGACTATAGCCGATGTTAGCTGTTATAGAAAGGACGTTATTGATTGTCTATATTTGTTTAGGTTATGCCCATGTTAATAGTGACAAAGTAGCAGACGTTCCAAACCACTAATACTGTACCTAGTCAAGTTAATGCAGGACAAAATTTCGAAACCGGTTTTCCTTGTGGTTTCGCTATTCGAATGCATTCGAGATGTGTGTCTAGTTCATTCAGATTTTGTTCAAGCATGACCAGTAACTGTTTCCATGTACGTTAAAACATCAAACACGTGTATATTTCTTTAACAAATAATCTGTTTATTTTAAAGAAATTCTTTCGATTAATTTTCAGTGTTTAACAAGTCCCGCGTAGCAAAACCGTCGTAAGTTGCACTTTTCGACGAGTGTTGAATTTCCATATCTATCATCATGGCAAGACAAGAAACTGACGAACGAGTATCAATACACCGAGCAGAACAAAGTATTTTAACACAGAAATACGTTTCTCAGCTACGCAATCTAGGTGATTAATTAATAGAATAGCTGATATGATTGTGGCAAAAGGTGTAAAATATTCCAATTGTGAATGCCTAGACATAGTGCTGCCTGCGTTCCAGTCGAGAACACAAAGTGAGCCTACTATAGATGAGAGCCGTTTGTCGGACTTGCAGGACTTAATGTGTACATAGTCCGTTTGCTGTCGTGTTACGTTGGTGACCGTGGAAGCGAAAACTTTTTGGTATGTGTGACTGACTTTTGTATAGCTATGTTGTTAGATTTGTATTTACTTCACGTGCGCAAACTCGACTTGTGCAAATAGGTGTGGTCATCGCTGGCATAATTACTGATTGA
The DNA here is from genome assembly GCA_029291075.1 of Eudiplozoon nipponicum. NCBI lineage: Eukaryota > Metazoa > Platyhelminthes > Monogenea > Mazocraeidea > Diplozoidae > Eudiplozoon > Eudiplozoon nipponicum. The sequence goes on from JAQBSW010012628.1 coordinate 8,173, forward strand.
TTAAATAATCTATTTGACGCATAATAAATTACTAGAGCAAAGATGAATCATGTACATTTAGTTAGTCCATTAACTGACCAGACCTTTTATAATTTCAATGTTTTTTTTTCATTTAACAAATACTCCTCGAAATTTCACTCTCTTTTAAAACGAAACATAAAACAGACTCAACGAAAAATCGGATACTTTGAGTTAGTTCACATTGTTTTCTTGTGACAAGTGTTAATACATCGAATGATTTGTGTTATTTGGATTCTTTAGCCACCGCTCGATTTGATATATTATATCTGCCTTTGTTTTCTGAATTGTGCTGTCGCCAACTCCGGTTCTTGTCATTTAAATAATGGTCGATTTCAATATTCTCAGTCAAACTTCTGTCTTGATTTGTTTTGTTATGTGGCTTCCATTGTTGCGTCATTATTTTTTTAATTCAATAATCACTGAAATTTCATCAATCTTTCTGACACAAACGACTTCGTAGCAAACGTGCGTTATGTTTCTCCCGGTTAAATGATAATGTAACCTGTCTCTATTTGGCTTACAACCGCCGTTGAAACGCTATATTTGCAAATATTGGTGACTTTATCGCCGGAAACCATAACCTAAAAACGGCCTTTATTTTGATAACAGCACTGACTAATTTAGGTCAACGTTAATACTAATATATGTGATAAGTTCATGAATAACTAGCACAAATCTATCCTTCCTAACCATTTGGCATTCAAGATGTGCAATCTGGTCAAAAACCGGACCATTGTCGCTTTTTCTTTGTTATTTAGTGTTTTAACAAGTGTAGTTTTATTAACGAAATTCAAGAGCCGGTGATAAACTGCTCTATATGTATCCTTACCTATACACACACACACACACACATATATATATATATATATATATATATATATACTTGCATTTTCTTACATATAGATATCTGTAAGAGAATTCATTTTACAAACAGTATACCTAATTGAATGTTCAAAATGGCCTTTCCCTACTTTGCTCGTGGAAAATTATTTTTTAATTGCCTTGTTGCATAACCTGGAAAATTATAGTTAGGCACCGGCTAAATTCTTTTTTCAGTTTGTTTCATTTAGTACAACTCATATATAGTAGCTTACACAGCGTAAGCTGAATGCAAAATAACAATTCAGGAGATGCGTGATATTGTATAATTTAATTACTTCAATTTGCCTTAGTATTCAACTTTTATATATTTTAATTTTATCAGCTGTAAATTAGCAGCAAAACGACAATTTTAGCCTTCGCTTATAAAATTAATCATATAAATATCTGCAGTGTCATAATTTTAACTTACGCAATACTATGCAATGACAAATTTAACAATCTATTTCCCACACGCTGATCTTTCTTAATTTTTTTACTTGATTATTATTTTATCATTTTTATTTTTATACTTAGATATTATTAGCATTATCTGCACTTCAATTTAATAGGAAGTGTTTAATTTGCATATATGCTAAAGCTTCGCCACTGTTAATTTTTTGTGCCTCTTGATCGTGTATTTTTGTACTCTGTGATTCAGTTTTATATCTATGACACACTATTCTGTGAAGTACGTAATTAAAAACACTCTTGGGAGAGCGAAAGTTGGATCTCCGACAAAAATAGCTCGTTGTTATAAATTGTCTCCAAAAATGATACTGAGCTGTTAGTAACACTTTTATTAGAACTGAAACTCGCAAACTTTAAATTACGAACAATTTCCCTATTTCGTCATTTGATTGCAGTACAACTCCATTGTTTTTAGCTCTCAGTCAAAGTCCTACGCTCTCTCTCTCTCTCTCTCTCTCTCTCTCTCTCTCTCTCTCTCTCTCTCTCTCTCTCTCTCTCTCTTCTCTGTCTCTCTCTCTCTCTCTCTGTCTCTCTCGAAATATGTTCATCAAACAATGTGAAAGCGTGTAAATGTATTCATATTTTAATAATTTATAAGATGTCCACAATCTTCTTTAATATTTTGTTTACTGGCAGGAGCCATTATTTAGTTTTCCACGTGTCAATACTGACTTGCGTATATTCTCTTAGTTACATTGTAATATATATATATATATATATATATATAATTATTTTTTAGATTGTAATAACAAGATACATAGATAAATATGGTGCGGCGTACCTCGTAACAAGTTGGCCCGAAAATATTGTCGCGTGCATTTCGTGCTTCGTTTAGAGCCAAACCTCCTATATATTTGATCGAGTAAATAATTCTCATTTAATATTTTACTAAACATAGTAATTGCATATAAAAATGAAAGTAACTCTTGTTTAATTTGGTTTATTTTTAGGTTCCATATGATCAAGCTTGTTGTATATGTTCTTCTTTAGGCTTTTGGACGATATGAAAATAGTGGCAGAGAACGTTTTTTACCGTTAAAGTTTCCAGCTAAAAAATCAGCAATTATTTTAGTGTTGATTTCGTAACCACAGAATATGAATCGATAACAATTTTTTAAGAATAAAATTAAATTAAGTATATGCAACACCATAATTTCTACGTAGAACAATATTTATTATATTTTAATTTTTTATCCCCTAATATCTTTCTGTGGTTTTACACTGTTGCCAAAAATAAAATTCTAAAACTGGCGAGCAATCAGCTTTATCATGGATCTGGCCTCGATAATTGAGGTTCTTTTGTTCGGCCGAAAGTTTTATTCGGATTTGTAATGGGCAGGTTGTATTTGTGTTGGTTTGATAATTAAATAATTCATGATCACTTCTTGAATTTTTGTCTTCCATTATTTGCTTGTAACTTCGACACAGCTTTTAGATTTTGCAACTGATGAAGCCTTATTAGATGAATTCCAGAGTATTCTTCAAATCTTCCCCGCAGCGTGTGTACTACAAATAAAAGTAGTACAGTTGAAGGAAAGTAGTGCTTCCGTGACTACTAGTAATGGGTGTTTTTAAAACGCTATTCAAATTTGTCTTCTGTACAGCACAATTTGGCTTCCAGAAACACCCAGTATTTTATTGAAAATAGTACTTAGCTGATCGTATAGGGATATTTCAAATCACATACATGGCTGTTACAGAGACAATTACATTTGTGATTATACAAAGATACTCTAAATGTGTAGCTGGAAATTACATGTCTTGTGGTTTATTCTGCCTTTTGGAATTATTCAAGTTTTACTTTATTCAATTATGGTAATACTTCGGCAATAAAATTTTATTTTTTATACTAAAATGAACAATGGAGCGCGAGTTTGGTAATACGCCGCATTTTTTAAAAGTCCATGACATATGCATAATCTTTTCGTTTATGCGAAAAATCATATTTCTTTCCTTTTAAAGTTAGAATCACTTACACGAATTCGAACAACTATCGAGTGCTCGTAATTACTCACTTAAATAAGGTTTGTGAGTTTGAAATCGCGTTTTTGACAATTGCACAAGAAAGTAAAACTACCATCAGTCACACATAATGACGCGTTCTAGCCTTGTATTGTCACCATCAGTGCAACACAAAATCATCAACGATGATCAAACCAAACTTCATATATAATGCTCTAAACCAAGTTTGCAAGCTTGACGCAAACACCAATACTGTTGTATTTAATCAGTCGTCGAACAATCTAGCAGATCTACCATCAGTCACACGTTTTGCTATGTTGTTCGACGTCTGGATAAATATAATGGTATTCGAGATTACTACAACCTCGCAAACTTGATTTAAAGAATTGTAACCACCACTCGCGCAATCAATTATTGTTTAATGAGGCTAATCTATATATATATATATATATATATATGTGTGTGTGTGTGTGTGTGTGGCCGAAAGTTGCAAACGTATTTCTGTGACTACAGCAATTGTGTAGCCGACATTTCCAATCAAGTACAATATGTGCAAGACTACTTGAGATGTGAGCCGCATAGCTAATTTTGCTTTCCATTGTTGTTTGATCCTTGCTACTCAGTTTTCCGTGGTTCTCTGATGATGATCATGGAAGGTCGAAAAGCTGCATTATGTGTGACTGACGGTGGTTTCGCTATTTTGTTTTACGAATGGTTAAATACAATTGGATTTGTGTTTACTTCAAGCTCGCAAACTTGATTTACCACCACCCGCGAAATCATTGATTTTTTAATTCGCCGTTATTTTTTAAAAATTATGCCTACAATTTTAGCAGCCCGCAGTCACAAATGTAACGGTTTTGTCGCTTCATCACATGCAAGTTACGCTTAATTACAATATAAATTCTATGATAATCGGTCGAACAAAATAGTTAATCTGCCGCCATTTGCACGCATCGAAGTAGTTCCACTTCAAAATGTCATCATCGTATCATAGCAATAGACTAACAAGAATCAAATCGTAATGTACATTTAACACATTGAAATCCCGATACATGCATTGCAAATTTAGTTAGCCGTTATACATTTGAATACAGCGCAATTTCCGTGTTACCACAGTCATAGCTCGTTTGCAGCTTTCAACACAATCATAGAAGTTATCAAAGTCTACAGTTATTAATAGTTTGTATATGAATTTTGGTTCGCTTATCGTTAATGAGTTTCACTTCTTCCTTAGATACTGACCATTTATGCATGCATCACGTCAGTACGTGGAACATTTGGTCGATTTACTATGCTGTGAAACTGTTTTTGCATTTTGGTGGGGTCTCAAATTCTCTAACTGGATGTAAATAAAGAAATTAGCGCCACACGTACAAGCGACTACAAATTGGAGAGCTTTTATAAATTAAATCAAAGCTACAGTGCGTGCAGCCAAAAATGCAGTCGAAAGAAATTTATCAATCATTGATTTCGCAGGCTACGACAACATTACTTTAAATCAATTTTTCGAGCTTGAAGTAAACACCAATCATATTGTATTTAACCAATCGTCGAACAACAGCAATATTTGTAACTGATAGTAGTTTTGCTATGCTTCTGGACGACTTGTTAGATACAAAGTGTTTTTTTACTTAAAGTTGGCAAAATCGATTTAAAGAATTGACGCTTCTTGTTTCGAATATCTAATCGTGTACTTTTCTAGTATTGCAGCTCAGTTAGCTTGAGAATTTTTATTCTAATTATTTACCGGCTCAGAAACGATTGAAATAATAGCGCTTCGATGGTTAATAGTCTCAAAAATCATTCAAACAGCCAACGTTTGTATTCACTTTAACCTCAGGTTATTTCTGTTTTATATATGTAAGCCTAAAAGATGCATTTATTTTGTTTTGTCTCCATTTTAATGTGTCCTTTGTCCCTGAACCGCACTTCGAGTAATGTATGTAATATTTTCTTGGTATCGGATATTATTTAAAAACGATTTATGCATATTGTGTGATAGGTCTTATCTAAAGCCAGATTCGGTGTGTTTGGTCAAATCTTATTTGTTTTAACATTTTTATTCTGCTTATATTGTTGATACCTTGATATTGACATTATGGTCTTAAATATAATTAAATTTATTTAAAATTACGAACTTTTCTAAAAGCGGAAACAATCGTAGATTCATTCTTCCACTATTTCTAATGCTAATAAAGAATCTATTTGTTTTGAAGGGTTGTTGCGCAGTGCGAGCTTCATATGATGAATTTCGACGAGTTGCATTCGCGGGTTGTTGCTTTGCACTATCAGTTTCACAAAGATACCATGGATCACCATTCTCCAATATGCATCTGTTTTGCCTTCGGTCGAGCCGGGTGCGTATTCGTCCCATTCTTCCGAAAGCTTCAAAATCGTTCATAGCAACCATTGGAAATGTGGTGTTAAATAATCTTTGTTTGGTGGCTGGCCAGTAAAAAAAAGATTGTATAGAACCGCATTTCCAATGGTTAGTATGAACGATTTTGAAGCCTTCGGAAGAATGGGACGAATACGCACCCGGCTCGATCGAAGACAAAACAAATGCATATTGGAGAATGGTGATCAATCGGATCTTTGTGAAACTGATAGTGCAAAGCAACAACCCGCGAATGCAACTCGCGGAAATTCATCAAAGAATCTATTTGCCTGGCTAACGGAAGTAAAAGAATTTAGTCTGATGCCGTTGGCGTGTATCATAACTCTTTTCAAAAGCAGGCACTAAAGGAAATCTAAAAGTCAGATGGCATGATCATGCCAAACCAGCTGACAGGACGTTCAATACTTGATTCCTGTAAATACCTGAAAATATCAAGCAATCGACAGCATCATTATCGTTACCATCAACAACTAAACATATTTATGTAGAGATTGAAGATTTACTGCAGCAAAAAACATTAAAGTATCAGAATCTATCTTACAACTAAGTAATGATTGAACTTGAATTTAACACTTGGATAACCTTTCGTAGAGAGACAACAAATTCATATCCTGCATGGGTGAATTACTTAAGGAACTTTAAATATTTCAGATTCGGTAACGGAAAACGATACAAAATACGACCAAATTCGGTTCCGAATGACTGTTTATATTTAAAAGAACACGGCCAATGCGCCTAATACATGTTTAGATAATAAGATATTGTAACGTCGTCAGTAAGAAGTTTGTGTCGTTCAAATGACAGCTTTTTAATAACATAGTAGAACACCGATGGGTTAAATTCGAAACATTTACTTATATTAAGAACTGATTTTACTATCATTAGGCGTATTGACAAGCATAGGTACTTTTAATTACGCATCAAGTGAGTTAAACATAACGAAATAATGATTTTACCGAAATTGTGAATAACAACCGTTCTGAATTAACCGCTGATTCAAATAATCTCTTACACTTTTTCACAAAGATCCGATTGATCACAATTTCCAATTTTGTTTTGTCTTTGATCGGGTTGAGTTTTTATTCGTCCCAATGGAAATGCGGTTCTATCACATCAGAGAACTCATATATTCTCATGTGCATATTAAACAAGTCGTATTTAGTGGTAGGTTAATTCTGATTGGAAACAAAGGATGTGCCACTCGGGTATACCAGTGACACATTCGTAGAAAGCTGCACTACGCTCCAAGCCTACTGCATATTGCTCAAGAGTATATAAGAATTAGAATTTTAATTGGATTTTCTCGTGAATAGCACGAAAATTTGGTAAGTGATGTCGAACTAGACTAGATTATGAAACTCTTCCTTACATAGCAAATGCCTATATCTGAATTTCTCAGTTCCCGTGAAATCCATGTTGATTTTACAAACACATTTGTTCATTTAACAACAAAATATTTACTGTGTGCAGCACACCTAATTAATAAATGCGTTAGTTCTCCTCCGACAAGGAATATATATCTCAAACTGCTTGATTCGTAGACAAATTCACTCCACATCGTTACAAAACGACAAAACGAACAAACAGTTGGTGCACATAATGTTGATGAACATTGATTTTACTTTAGACTACGGGTGAGAATAATGTAAAATATTCGCTCGTTTCTCTTGCAATACGGTGTACATACGCCACAGCAGAGTAGACGGCCGTATTCAACACGATTGGCAATATAAAGTGTCAAGAATCAGATAGATTTTCATTCGGCGGAAAATATAATATAAAAATATATTTTCAGTTGTTGCGCAGGTTGCCTCTGGTGAATAGCAATATCATTAGCTGAAAAAATAAATGAACACGCACTTCTTAAGTCGAAAAGCGAAGGCGGCACTGCCAAATCTACCACTTTACTGTGTTTCCTTGCGTTTCAATATGACTAGTCAAACAAAACACTTATAAAGGGGGGAAAACCTCCTTCATCCTATGTTTATCGCCAGAATAATTAATTACGATCAACGTGAGGAGGTTTTCCTCGTAGCTATTATTTTACCCTATAACATTTTTCTGCATTTGTATACTATTCCAATTTGAAATGTCGTACAAAACAAACTTGATCAAACCCAGGTAAATACTGTTTGTTGCGGAAATCTAATATATATGCATGTATTTGGCGTCGCGAACCTAGTAACAAATTAGTTCAGTTGTGACCAGAAGGATAAACCAAAGGCAGCATGAACGGAAAGTATAATCTCATGCACATTCGTTTCGTGCTTACTGGCGACTCATCAGTAGGAGCCGGTATTACGCCCTTTAACCACTATATATTTGGTAGAAGAATGTG
>JAQBSW010012629.1:0-16222 GCA_029291075.1 Eudiplozoon nipponicum
TATGTATTAGGTGTTGCGAGCCTAGTAACAAATTATTTCAGTTGTGACCGGGAGGATAAACCAAAGGCGGCATGAAGGGAAAGTATAATCACATGCACATTAGTTTCGTGCTTACTGGCGACTCTTCAGTAGGAGCCAGTATTACGCCCTTTAGCCACTATATATTTGGTCAAAGAATGTGGAATAATAGGACGGTACCATCTCCTAGACGAATTTGTGTAACTGCAAAATGAAGCTAACATCATATAAAGTCAACGACAATCCGACTTCAAAGCTAACGCACATATTATAATATATATAGCGAGTCTGTAAAGGATATTAACACTATGGCTATTGTTTTAGTGACCGATACCAACATTATTGTACCGAAATGGTACATGGTACTATCACTATTGTTTCCGTGTCGGTACATGATACCAACCTGATGGATATCAATTTATTCTAAAGTTCATCTCAGGAATTTCCCACTTAAATGTGGAATCGCCCATAGCGATCGACATTACAGCTTAATGCTGCGGCTCTCGAAATTTTTCATCACCGCTCTCTCTTGCTGCACATGATATAATCTTCCACATCGACTAATGTTTTATTAATTAAAATCTAGGAGCTAATTGATAACACTTTATTGATGTATTTTATTTGGGTATTTTTCAGCTAAGCTTCAGCACCATTAAATAATTATTTGCTTTTAATCTATAGACGTCATCAATCAGTTGCTCTAATAAATTTAAATACTTCTTGTCCATAATAATTTATTCAATCAATGTGGATGTGTTTGTCTTTTACTTAAGAAACCTGAAGTGAAGTAAAGTATCATGATCGATATCTTTCCATCGTGCAATGAATTTAAAATATCATCAAATTACCTTCTACTGACAGATCAATATCATTACACGATTCGTGTCGCCTATCTAAATGCGATGTATGCTCAGCAAAATCACACTTGCACTTGCATTTTCGAAGTATGCGTCAGAATTGTGATTGCTTAAAATATTAAGCGGGTCTATCAATTTCTCAGTATTCGTCAGAATTGCGATTGCTTAAAATATTTAGCGGATCTATCAATTTATCAATATTTGTCTCTATGTATCTCAGCTTAATAAATATTCAACAAGAATCTAGGGAGTTTACGATAGCTTACTGCGCTCCGGTGTATTAATCAATGCCTACTGAACTATCACAAATTTCTCCACCATTCTATAGATAATTGGTCCTTACAGTCTGACTTCCATAATATGGGTCGTTCCGTCCATGGTTGGTTCAGATCAATTTGGATAGAATGACTTCCTCCCTGTTTCAATAAAGTATACGAGACAAACAAGGGAGGCTTTGCTCAGGATTAAGCTGCAATACTTATAAAACATAAGCGACTTACATAGCCTAAACGTATAACTCTTGCAGACGATAATACTCAATATTCAACGTATATTAATTAAAATATCCATATTTTTATCTAAGACCAAGAGAAAGTTTATCAAATAGAAATAACAGTTGCATCGCCAGATTTTAACAAAATTTTCATTCTGCAAAGTCAACCTGCACAACAGACCAGATCTTTAATTCAACAGCGGCAGATTTTCTTTCAAACTGAAGCAACAATGTTTGATAGTCACTATGTTATTGGCACTTTATATTTACTGTAATCTTTTAATTCAAAATTTATTCTAATGAAATCCAATTAGAGATTGTTTATTATTTTGTTTATGGGCAGTACGTGATGAGTTCCTAAAATTGACAAAACCGGTCTGGTGGACGTATTGCATTTTCCACATTATACAATGCCTATGCCTATATCCGAAAAGCTTACCAGTATGTTAGTTCTAATCACAAACGTTACGGAACCTAATGTAACCCAGTATCCATCCGCTTGTCCCTCATTTCACAACATCAGGCTATCCCCTTTAGAAAGACCACTATCAGATTTTAGTAAAATTTTCTAAAGTCTCGCCATGGGCAAAGCTCTCGTTAACCAAACTAGAAAAAACAATTTCCGTTCTAACATGAAATATCATCATTGAAAAAGATGAAGTTTCCCTACAAAAAGGTATTTTCTAATTTCGAAATTGCCTACACTGGTAGGAGAAATTCCAAAACGGGAACCAGTTTCCTTGCATGGCTGACCATAGGCCGCAACAAGAAAATTATACATTGAAAAAACGCACAATAAAAGAATCAACGCCAAAACACCCATTGATTTAGTTCATGCTGATTTATTTCATCCAAGCATGATTATCATAGATTACAATAAGGTAGTCTATGTCACCATAGTAAAAGAGCAAACAATCTGAATATTCTATCTGGCAAAACAACCAAATGAACTTCTGCACCTTCTAAATTTAAAAACTGTTGAGACAAGGGAGCATTTTTAGTTCCTATTGGTGACTCGAATGCCAAGATGTCTTTATGGGTACAGATTGCAACATATACAATTGATTCCATTCCCACCTACGGTTTTAAGCACCGTGCTCTTAATGTAGGTGCTCAACGTGAATGTTTCAATGTCTCACACGAAATTCCATGCCTTGATTTCCTAATAAATTACTGGCTTGTCATTGATCTAGCAAATCAGAATATCATTCGTTCCTCCATCGGAGTTGAAAAACGTTCTTGGACATAAGATTTCGAACGTTTGCAGTTGCGATTCTTACAACCAACTCCGGTGTATTTTTCAACATAGATATCAGCATCTCTTAGAGAGTACAATGTCGTGTTCAGTCTTAGCAAACTGGAGTTACGTGTTACGAACACTACACAAAATCAACAAATCGTGAACACCTGCTGCACGTAGGAAGAAGCCATTGCCTCCTGTCGAATTTAAAACCGCTCCAGAAGAATTGTCAAAACTACCACAGGAAGGAACTATGAGAACATCGAAAAGTTCTTTGACATCCATATTGGCTTTCAGTTTCTAAGGTCAATGAATCATACAGACCCTGCCGTGATTTACCAAGTTGTACTCTATGCTAAATGCAGATTTATACACAATTCCAAAAAATAATTATATTACTAGAAGAGCACAGTGGCAGCTATTACCCTTCGATAATTGAACTTAGACAGGCAAATCAACAAAATCTGGTAGAACCAGGAGATATAAAAAGACTGTTATCATCACTAATTTTCATTTATTTTAAAACCTATGCATGATTTTTCTCTCATGTGTGCTACCATTACATTAAAGATATTCATAGATAACATTCGGAGCAACAAAACATTCTACTAAATGTCATATTTTCTTGACATAACGATATTCATTTCTGGATTTAACTTGTATTGTTAGAAATATTCTATCACACTTAGCAGATCACGGACTCAAATCAATTGCACCGAAACTAAAGTTGCAAATAATTCACTTATTTCCTTAGGTAATCGTATTTCATCGCAAGGAATTCAGTCTCTTTCTTATAAGTCCATCACGTTTAGAAACATGGCCTGACCCAAGTCTTTGAAGGAATTACAGAAATTCTTAGGAGTTCTGAACGAATATGGGAAGCTTCTTTCTAGCCTATAGAAACATAAATCTGTTACGCACAAACTCAATGAATCAGAAAGAAATAATCAGAAATTCTGCCATTGCTTGTTCTTCAGATGACGAAAAATCGCTCCATTATGCCATCAACTCGTTAATATAACATACACTATGCTACAAAATTACTATTTCAAAATACCTTGTCCTTAGTTTGCAGAATTTAAAATGTTACTTCATTAATCTCAAACTGAACTTACCTCATAGATAGAAGTTTTCACGACTTGGCGAATATCAATTCAACACGCTCTGCAAAAATGTTGAACAAAACATCATGGAAGACACGCTTTTAACGCAAAATATCTCACTGCAACCGTTCGCGCCTTCGTCGTCTCGGTCAACACTATGACTTTCAGTGAAATCAAATTGTTATTACCCATTCTATGAACAGAATAATACGGCGATACTCATGTTCAGAAAACAGTAGCTCGCCATACAATTATTTTCGTATGCAGACCAAGGGAGGATTTATTCTTTGTTTACTTCAGATAACGCTGCCCCACAAGCTTGTTTTGCCCTCTTGCCTCCAGAAGAAAGTCGTTGACTCCATGGACTCATTTTTGCAGCCAGGTTGTAATGAAACGGTCAAGCTTACTTCGCATTGCATTGCAAGTCATATATTTATGCTTAATTCTAAGCCTTAAGAATACAATCATATAATGCACTCATTCTGATTTTTAAAGGTTTTGAAGTACAAAGCCACGCTTTATTATTGTTCACATCGACATTGTTCGACCTATTCGAGTTTAAGATTTAGCTAATTTCTATTTATGATTTTTTTTATTTACTCGATGGCCTGTAGCTTTAGCTATAGACGACATTGCTTCAGAGGAATTCACTTATGGTTTGATGGATAAACCATTATGGTGTTCATAACCAGGTTATTACTGACAAAGATACGTATTTATCTACCGATTGTTCCAGAATGACCTTATGCTTCATAGAACGTCTTTTACGCTCGAACATCGCCTACCATCAGTAGTTTATCTATGTAGTAGAGAGAATGCATATAGAATCAAAGGCTGCATTTCAAGGTCCCTACACCTACAATGCTAACAAAATAAAAACTTCTTTTGTGCAACAAATAATTGCTTGATGTTATTCTGTTTAAAATTATTTAATTTTTTATGTATTAAAGATTGATTTTCATAAAATAATTGCGCCCTATTTCAGGTCACACGGGACCAATCCATATTGCATTTTATGATGCATATTCCATAAACTCACTTGCTACACGTAGTATAACCAAAAGCATTTAGCTTATAACTGTGTTGCGATAGCGATGGTTCATTGTCATTAAACAATTTCTGCAACAATGATCTAGTACGCATGATCTTAAATAATATGATATTCATTTTCATATTGTATTGTTTAAACATCGTACGGTTGCATCCTGTGGCTCATCTTTGCGCTCACGTTTGTTCAATATAGTATTACCAGCTGCTTCGAGTATGCACTTTAACAAGTGACTGTAGTATATCATAGTATAGCCACCATTTGTTTACACGGAAACTTCACTATATAAGCACATGACATATTCACATTCATAATGAAAGTCATGGACATCAACGTCGAGGTACACTTGATCAATTCGTCTGAATATTTTACTGTCATTAACATTGGTCGAGGTAGCATAGGGAACACAAATTGGAACCTAACTTTGTCTATTCAACCAACCGTGCAATTTGACGCTGCGACTCTCAAAAGTTTTCAGCGCCCCCTCTAATTTGCTTTAATCGTCATGATAGTCTATTTCGACGAACAATTTGTGCAAAAATAACAAGTGGTTATTTTGTATCAAAACGTTAACAAATCATTAAACAAGTATAATCTATCCCAGCATTAGAGCTTCTCCATATATTTTGTAGTTGCATAACTGGGATCGTAATCTACACTACGTTATTTATAATAAGTGGTCAGGAGCAATTTATTCATCTTCTTTATTTAGGAAAGGGAAGTGGTGAGACGTGTTAAATTAAATCTCCATTTTCGCAATTCAATTCAGTTGCAATATTAAATCTCAATGGCTCACAGCAGGCTAATAAGGAAGCAGGCAAGCTGACATGAATATTGACCAATAACATGCTACGTGCAAGACAAAGTCATTTGAAATAGCACAATCAATTTGGTATGGAACACACTCGCTATCACAAACAATAACTTCACTTGCTGTCTCAGTATTTTTCCACATTCGCCACATATACTCGCAGTATAATTTGCACTATTTACCGTCAGTTTTTACTCAGGCAAACACATTCTGTTCGGATTACCTGGTTCAATCTGTATAATTTATTAAGCGTATCCATTTGTTTGTGAACCGTCTCTAATAAGACAATTGGTCTTGACGGAGAAAATCTTTTTGGGCTTTAAGGAAGCAGTTTCTGGTATGGTATTTCTGCCATTTGAAAAATTTGCACTGTAGAGGCCCTTAGGTCACTACCATAAGGGGGTCTCTTGGATGCCAGGCCCGGAAAATCCATATATTCGGAATGATCATCTATCTTGGAACACTTTAGTTCCTCTGAACTATCTCTTAAGCTACAATCCTTAAGTCCGCTAGCCAACTGCTCTGTATCCTCAGTATTTAATAAACCAGACATGATATTATTAAATTACTTGTAATTTATATATTATATTAATTAAGTAAGCTTAACCGGATACGCTGATATCCACAGGATACTGAACTGGAATGATTGAGACCTTAAAACAAATATTAACTTTAAATACCCAAAGCAAATTTGTGGTTCTTTTCGCTGATAATTAAGAACAAAACGACGAGAAGATTACAAAGTTTCATTCACAAAGAGTCGGAGATGGAACCACGCAGTGTCCCGCTTATGCAATTCAGAAACTCAGATCAAAACTCTCTCATTTCCTTCCACAAGACAAGTCCAAAACTTCGACAATATGAACAAAAGAACTTCCAAAAATATTTTACAATATTTTTCAAAAATTACAATATTGTTTTACGAAACCAGCGATAACATCAAATGTCCAAAAATAAAAATTGATTTATTTTTATATGAGAGGTTAATTGGTGTCCAATAATTAATTTAACTTCTACATACACCCTCATGTTTAAGATGATTAACCATACATGATGTAGTCTTCATTCTTCGGTTTCTTGATGACTCTTCCAGACCGAGTTTCAACAAGTTGTGCTGGTACTTCACCAGATTTCATATTCATATCGCATTGTTCTTGATTCTCAGTTGTCTTGGTTTTAATCTTTACTTCTTTACCATATTTATTCGACTCTTCATTTTTCTCACCAATTTCTGAGTCACATCTCGCCTCAACTTCTGGGTACTTCGGTGAATACTGTTCCTCAGTCTCCTCCTCCGTCCAAATAAACTGTGGAATACAGCGATCCAGTGTTACACATTCTATAGTGCCATTTACTTCTATAAATGCATTTTTCTCAGTCATATGATTGACTTTATATGGCCTCTTATAGAATGGAGTCAGACAATTCTGTCTGTTTTCGTTAGTTATGTATACATGCGATGCCAGCTTTAAATCTGAAGATACATAGCATTTGGACTTTGGACTTCTAGTTTTGGTTGGAGCTAAACGACTCATTTTATCTCTCAATGCTTCAACAAACCAATCTACTGAACTAGAGGCCCAATCGAGACAACTTGGAGCTTCTATTAGAAGATCTCCAGGTAACCTCAGTGGCTCTCCATAAACAAGTTCTGCTATGGATGTTCCTAACTGAACTCTGTATCTGTTTCGCATTGCTAACAAAACTATGGGCAAATCATGTATCCAACTGGATCCACCGGTGCAGCGTAATGCAGCCTTCAGCTCTCTGTGCAGTCTCTCAACCATCCCATTGGCTCTGGGATTATAAGCACATGTGTGTCTTACTTCTATCCCCATTGAATTCAATGATCTGATAAACAGTTCAGACATAAACTGACTACCACGATCAGTAGTTACCCTTACCGGTACACCATATCGCGACACCCATTTATGCAAGAACATAAGTAAGACCGCTTGAGCTGTCATGTCCTTCAGGATTGCTACCTCAAACTGACGACTGAACCGATCGACCATCGTGAGTAAATACTTTTGGCCGGAAATCTCAGGCATTTCTACTATATCAATATGAACATGCATGAACCGACCCGCTGGTATAACAATCGTTTTAATTTCAGTTTTGGTATGACGCCAAACTTTACAAGTTTGACACCGGGCACATGTCCTTACCCAGGCTCTTATGTCTTTCGACATCTTAGGCCATACATATCTATCAGTGACCATCCTGATAGTTGCCTTAATGGAAGGATGACTGAATTCATGTAGCTGCTGAATTACCTTATACCATAATTCTAGCGGAACATAAGGCCTAGTTTGGCTCCTGGAGATTTCACATAATAACCACTTATCTCCAATCAATCGCCGACATATTGCGTAAATTAAATTCAAATTTATTTACGTTGCACAAATGAGATAAAAGCAAATTGCCGTTTAACCACGTTTAACCACGTTTAACCAATAGTATGCAAGTACACATATTGCATGCTATTTAAGCACGGTAATTTACCATGCAAGTCAGTTGTGGCATTTGCATTCTACCTGCTTCACGCGTGTGTGTTCTGTCGGCTGTCAATACCTACGCTGGTGATTTGATAGTTTCACCAACAACTAACTACATCCGTGACTCATCTTGTTGCGGGATACCGGAGAGATGAGCCAATTGAGTGCAGGACCTGCAGGACACTATCCACAACGCGATTACAGCTCAACCACGGGAGCGACAACTCAACCAGAGTCCACCCAAGGCACTAGGACATCTTCAACCTCTGAAGACTTCAAGCAACGCATTACCAGGCTCTCTTAAGGGCCCCCATATCAGTAACTAATCTCTATTCAGAGCACCTTAATCGAGTTTGTAACGTCGTACGGCATTTACTTGAAGCCGGGGCGTTTACAAAATTGGCAACCGCGCCAGGATATTGATTATTGTTCTGATTTTTTGGTATAAATAAAATTGACTTCCTTTTTCATCTATTTGGGATAAATAGATTGACATTTGTGTTTTCTTTACCCTGATCGTGGTTTTCTGGGAAATCTGTTGGGTATATATTCGTGGATTTGTGGGGATAATTATAATACATTGTCATCAAAGTCCAATTGGGCCTCTGCTTAACTTTCCTACGTACGAAACGGCACCGTACGTACTCGTCAAACTCAATTACGGATTTTTGGAAGCAATTCAACTGTGGAAGCCTGTTTTTGGGTAAGCGTTTCGTTAAAGTATATTTATATATTTTCATATTTCTTATAAATTTATGCTTTTAAGATCCTGTAAGATTGTTAAAATGTCAGGTCCAATTTTAGATATTGATGTTCCTGTTTGGGATGGAGATAGTGAGCTATATTTTATGCGCGTAGACTCCGCTTTCTCCCCGTTTCCTGATTATGACAGTCATCAAAATCTGTCGAAGGTTTTTGTTAAACTACCTTCTGAATTGCAGCGACGGATTTATCCTAAGCTTGCGGCCATTAGGAAGCTACCTAATCCCATTTTGGGCCCACAAAATGAGGTAGAATCCTTGCTTGGACCCACGGAAACTGAGCAGATAATAAACAAATATGCGCAGATAGATATGCCAATTCTTGGCCCCATATAAATACTGAGGGAATTACGGAAACGTTGGTATAAAACCAACATTTCTGACCATGAGGCTAAGGTTGTTTTATTAACAATCTTCCCCAAACATTAAAACTCTTTGCCAGACAGCTCCCCAACACTCTCTCTATAGATGACTTATCTGAGAGATGAGTTAGAATATAGGGTTTTGGAACCCAAAGTGAATCCATCATCCTTTTCTTCACCCCCGCAAGATAGAATCTCCTCTTTAGAGAGAACAGTGGCGAACATGGCCAAAGTTCTAGAAGGATTGGCCATTACCAAATCCGAGATAAATCAAGTGAATGCTCGACCAAAATTCGTTTTCAAGTCAAATTATAATGGTAGGCGGCGATCGAGATCTCCGCAATCCTTTAATAAATATGCTCCAAAGAACTGGTGTTATAACCACCAGAAGTTTTTATGCTTGCCAAGTTTGTCTTTGTCGTTCCGAAGAATTTCCGAATGAGTGTCAATTTCCACAGCTGACGGAGAGGACAACAGACCGCACGCACAAGGGTGCATCAGTATCGGGAAACGTCTGGCGCAGGAAGTAGAAGACCGTACTTTCTGCACATCAACGGCATCAACGGCGCTACAGGGAAGAAGCCAACTAACATCCGACATCCCTGTCGACTCTTTTCTTCCACGCCAAATTTTTTACATGGAAAACCAAACGGACAACGCCGGTCGCAATCACCAGCCTACTTGTTTGCATGACCCGGCCAAACAGCCCAACGAGCTTCTGCACCTTCTTGATTTCAAAACTGGTGAAGAGTTCATCGTAGACACAGGTGCGGCAGTCTCAGTTCTCAAGGGTGATTCAATGGCCGAGATGTCGCTAAGCGTTCTTCTCGCAACAGCTACAGGCGAGCCCATACCAACTTATGGCTGCCGGTACCGCACACTCAACATAGGTTTACGACGTGAATTTTCCCACAATTCCATCATTGCCAAGGTCTCACATAATATAATAGGCCTTGATTTCCTTTTAAAATTTCGGCTCATTGTTGATCTTGTCAATCAAAAAATCATCGACCCCTCCACCGGACTTGAACAAAGCTTTTGGACACTTGCCTCCGAGCGTTTGGAGTTACAGGTCATTCAACCAACCCCAGTGCATCATTCAGCAGAGATATCAGCAGCTCTTCGAAAATACAAATCGCTTTTCGATCTTAACAAATCCGATCTGCGAGTCTCCAACACGATGCATCACATCGTCACAGAAGGACAACCTATTGCACTCAAGAAGCGACCACTGGCTCCTGCTAAGCTGAAAGCTGCCCACGAAGAATTCTCAAGGGTTTTGGAAGAGGGAATCATCAGACCATCGAAAAGTTCATGGGCGTCACCACTGCACTTAGTCTCAAAATCAAACGGATCGTACAGAGCCTGTGGAGACTACCGTAAGCTAAATTTAGTGACAAAATCTGATGCATATCCTATTCCAAATATCAACACATTACTTGAAAAACTCAACGGCAGCAATTTTTTCTCAGTGATTGACCTCAGACAAGCGTACCATCACATACCGGTAGCACCAGAGGATATCGAGAAAACTGCAGTCATCACTCCATTTGGCCTTTTTGAATATCTTTACATGCCTTTTGGACTCAAGTGTGCTACTCAGACATTTCAAAGTTTCATAGACAACATACTTCGCGACGACTCCGCTTATTGTATGTCATATCTAGATGACATTATGGTATTCAGTCCAGATCTAGAATCTCATGCGAAACATCTACGAAATGTCCTCTCACGCTTATCCAACCACGGACTCAAGATCAACTGTGACAAGACGCAGATTGCAACTTCATCCGTCGACTTATTAGGGCATCGTATCACGGCCCAAGGTATTCAACCGTTGCCGTCAAAGACGAATTCAATCAAGAATATCAAGTCACCAAGGACTGTGAGCGAGTTGCAGAAAATCCTGGGAGTTCTAAACTATTATCGCAAGTTCCTTCCGGGCCTTTCAAAACAACTTTATCCTTTGTGCAGGCACCTGCGGAACCGAAAAGAACTTAGCAAGAATTCCATCATTGACTTGCCATCAACTCGTTAGCAAATGCCACAATGCTAACGCATCCAGATTTCGAAAAGCCATTTTAACTCACGACAGATGCCTCTGAATTCGCTATTGGAGCCACTTTGGAACAAGAGATCGACGGAGTTCGGAAGCCTATCAGTTACTACTCGCGTACTCTCCAACCAGTAGAAACGAGGTACGACACTTTCGGCCGAGAACTTCTCGCCATCCACGACGCAGTGCGCCATTTTATCAGCATCATTGGCAGTAGCAGATTTGTTGTTTTTACAGATCTTACACCACTAGTTAGCGCACTTCGAAACGCAACTTCATCTATCGCTAAGTACCCTGCCAGAGTGAAAAGACAGATTTCTCGTCTAAGCGAATGGCAATTTGACGTCTTTCACGTCAAGGGCAAACAGAACATCATTGCAGATGCCCTGTCTAGGCCACGCGTCTCTCTACAACCACCTTCGCCGTCACCATTCACTGTCAACTCCGTGGCACTCAGTGAACCTGCACTAACGTCAACTTTCCTGCAAACTGAACAACGCGGTGATATTCATATTCAAAGATCAATAGCCCGTCACCCAACCAAGTTCATTTGCCGTCTGTGGGAAGGCTTACCAATTGTTTACTTCACGGGTACGCAGCCCAACAAGCCAGTTCTGCCGACCAACCTTCAGAGAAAGGTTTTCGATTCAATTCACTCAATTTCTCACCCAGGAAGCCAAGCGACTGTCCGACTTCTTACAGATCGTTTCTGGGGTCACAGACTTAGGCAGAATGTTAAACGATGGGTCTCAGAGTGTGCTATTTGTCAGAAAAACAAGATCACACGACACACTCGTTTGAAGTTGCAACATTTTCGATCTACTTCTCGCCTAGCCATCGTCCACATCGACATAGTTCATCTGACAAAGGTTCAAGTTTTCAGCTACCTTCTAACTATGATCGATAGATTTACACGGTGGCCTGCGGCATTACCTATTGGCACCATTTCTGCAGACGAAGTAACTAACGATTTTATCTCTGCATGGATATCCAATTATGGTGTTCTCATTGAGGTCATCACGGACAGAGGCACTTGCTTCTCATCTGATCGTTTCAAAACCACCTTGCGGTACATGGGATGCATCTTACGCCAGACGACTGCCTACCATCCCTAAGCTAATGGCATGGTAGAGAGAATGCATAGGGAACTCAAAGCAGCTTTAGCATCCTCGTCCATTAATGACAACTGGGTCGATGTACTACCTTTAGTTCTGCTTGCCATGCGATACCGTACTCGTGAATCCATAAAAACGTCTGTGTCACAACTCTTGTATGGCATGGATCTACGCCTGCCTAGTCAGCTCCCACGTCTACTACCGGCACAAGATGATCCACAAAACGAAGCTACCCGCCTTCGACTTCATTTCGGTAACATGTCCAAACAGCAGCCGAGACACACGTCTCGTCCAGTCTTCGTTCACCCACAGCTCCACAGCTGCAAGAGAGTACTCGTTCGCAACAATAATGCTGTTGCACCACTACAACCCAAGTATCGCGGTCCTTAGCCGATTTTGCTCAAACAACCAAAATACTTCAATATTATGCAAGGCGCTAAACCGACATCAGTAAGCATAGACAGGTTTAAACCGTTTATCGAACCACCTGATCCTGAGAGCGTTCAACCTTCTACACACGTCTCAGGCTCCGTCTGCCCACAATCTCAATAACCTGCTTTGTATAACGCGTAATTAATTTTTTTTAAACATTAACATTTAACTATAAAATTTTTTTTAACTATACGTTAATTTTTGTATTTGTCTCACGTGGCATAACCAGCTGTTCTTAGCTAACAATTGTGTAGCATTTTTGAACAGTTCTTTGGTATTATGCCATCTCTGAGGCAATGTTCGTGTACATAGTTTTATGTAGTTACCTTTGATTTTAATGTATATATTTTTACATTATAATGTATTTCTCACACATGACATTACACTGCCTATTTTGGTATGACCAGCTACTTAGAGCTAACGCTTTCGTGTAGCAACACTAAGTAGTGATCAGCTTCATATCATGGTACAGGCCACTTTCAATGCATATCTCAACTTTATCAATTGCACAAAGACCACTCTACAAATGTCATGACCACAACGTCGAGCACTCTAGCTCCTTTGGTCGTATACAAACACATTGACAACGATCCAACCTGCTTAGGTTTTTATCTTAAACCTGGCAAATTCAGAGGCGATTTACCTCGAAATCTTCACGCTGCGGTTCCAAAAACCTTACTCTGCTCTATTTTGCCTCACGTGCTATGACCGTCCACTAGAGCTAACAATTTGTGTAGCAATTCCTAGAGGTTACCTGGCATCATATCATTGTTGAAGCAACCAACAAGCATATTTAAGCCCAGCACTTATGGTTCATCATATTTTGCTTAACTTGGTTCGAACTCTGTCATGCATTTCTTATCTAGCCTCGCAGAGAGGAATTTTTTTCTTTTTTTCAGAGAGGAAAGTGTTGTAACGACACAAATCAATCGCCGACATATTGCGTAAATTAAATTCAAATTTATTTACGTTGCACCAATGAGAAAAAAGCGAAATTGCCGTTTAACCATGTTTAACCAATAGTGTGCAAGTAGACATATTGCATGCTATTTAAGCACGGTAATTTACCATGCAAGTCAGTTGTGGCATTTGCATTCTACCTGCTTTAGGCGTGTGCGTTCTGTCGGCTGTCAATACCTACGCCGGTGATTTGATAGTTTCACCAACAACTAACTACATCCGTGACTCACCTTGTTACGGTATACCGGAGAGACGAGCCAATTAAGTGCAGAACCTGCAGGAGGCCATCCACATCGTGAGTACAGCTCAACGACGGGAGCGACAACTCAACCAGAGTCCACCGAAGGCACTAGGACATCTTCAACCTCTGAAGACTTCAAGCAAACGCATTACCAGGCCCTCTTAAGGGCCCCCATATCAGTAACTAATCTCTATTCAGAGCACTTTAACCGAGTTTGTAACGTCGTACGGCATTTACTTGAGGCCGGGGCGTTTACAATACCTTTTTCTGTCTAAAATAAAACGAAATCTAGCAGCCATTACTTTTAAGTGCAGGCAAATTAAATAAACAAATAACTTAAGTCTCGGTGAGGAAACTGTGAATATTGAAAAAAAAATGTGTACACTATTGGATTGTAAAGTTGCGCTAATTTTTGTTTTTTGACCAGAATGGTCCTAAAGAAAGACGCTTTCATTAGTGCAGAGGTTAATTTATTTATTGGACATGTAACGACACAAATCAATCGCCGACATATTGCGTAAATTAAATTCAAATTTATTTACGTTGCACCAATGAGAAAAAAGCAAATTGCCGTTTAACCACGTCTAACCACGTTTAACCAATAGTATGCAAGTACACATATTGCATGCTATTTAAGCATGGTAATTTACCATGCAAGTCAGTTGTGGCATTTGCCTTCTACCTACTTCACGCGTGTGCGTTCTGTCGGTTGTCAATACGTGTGCGCTCTGTCGGCTGTCAATACCTACTCATCCTGTTGTGGGATACCGGAGAGACGAGCCAATTGAGTGCAGGACCTGCAGGACACCGTCCACAACGCGATCACAGCTCAACCACGGGAGCAACAAATCAACCAGAGTCCACCCAAGGCTCTAGGACATCTTCAACGCTGAAGACGTAAAGCGAACGCATTACCCGGCCCTCTTAAGGGCCCCCATATCAGTAACTAATCTCTATTCAGAGCACTTAACCGAGTTTGTAACGTCGTACGGCATTTACTTGAAGCCGGGGCGTTTACAAAATTGGCGACCGCGCCAGGATATTCATTATTTATCTGATTTTTTTTTTGGGTATAAATAAATTGACTTTCTTCTTCATTTGTTTGGGATAAATCGACTAACATTTGCGTTTTCTTTACCCTGATCCTGGTTTTTCTGGGAATTTTGTTGGGTATATATTCGTGAATTTGTGGTGTGAGCATAATAATAATTCATTGGCACTAAAGGCCAACGGGGCCTCTGTTCGTCTTCCCTAAAGGAAAATTTCAAATTTTGGAAGCAGTGTGTTATTCTTGCTGTTGAAAATAATAATTCATTAGCACTAAAGGCCAACGGGGCCTCTTCGTCTTCCCTAAAGGAAAATTTCAAATTTTGGAAGCAGTGTGTTATTCTTGCTGTTGAAATAATAATTCATTGGCACTTAAGAGCCAACGGGCCCTTGTTCGTCTTCCCTACGGGACAATTTCAATTTTTGGAAGGAGTGACGCTGTTCTGTGTTGAAATAATAATACATTGTCATCAAAGGCCATCGGGGCCTCTGTTCGTTTTTTCCTTTTGTACTGGACAATATCAAGCAACAGTGGAAGCTGTTTGTGGGTAAGCGTTTCGTTATATATTTATACATTTATATATACATTTTCATATTGCTTATAAATTTATGCTTTTAAGATCCCGTAAGATTGTTAAAATGTCAGGTCCAATTTTAGATATTGATGTTCCTGTTTGGGATGGAGATAGAGTTATTTTTTATGCGCGTAGACTCCGCTTTCTCCCCGTTTCCTGATTATGACAGTCATCAAAAACTGTCAAAGGTTTTTGCTAAACTACCTTCTGAATTGCAGCGACGGATTTATCCTAAGCTTGAGGCCATTAGGAAGCTACCTAATCCTATTTTGGGCCTACAAAACGAGGTAGAATCCTTGTTTGGACCCACTGAAACTGAGCAGATAATAAACAAATATGCGCAGTTAGATATGCCAAATCTTGGCCCCATAGAAATACTGAGGGAATTACGGAAACGCTGGTATAAAACCAACATTTCTGACCATGAGGCTAAGGTTGTTTTTATTAACAATCTTCCCCAAACATTAAAACTCTTTGCCAGATAGCTCCCCAACACTCTCTCTATAGATGACTTATCTGAGAGATGTGAGTTAGAATATAGGGTTTTGGAACCCAAAGTGAATCCGCCATCCTTTTCTTCACCCCTGCAAGATGATAGAATCTCC
>JAQBSW010012630.1:0-16207 GCA_029291075.1 Eudiplozoon nipponicum
TGCGTCGTAAATCGGCTTGTTTGTTATTGTAGGTGGAATTAGTGCGTGCTAGTACACGTAATCAACTTGTGCATCATTATCCATTAGCGATCAACGCTTCCATTACATATCTACAGGGTTCGAGATAGCGATGCTATAACGACCCACCGGATGGCGATGGTTCTATAATCTGAAATATTTACGTCTGTGAAGCATATGCATATATTAAGGCGGTAACTGCTTATTTTGCTATCATATGACGAATTGGAAAGCAAAAACATGTGCATGACGCCTCACCTGTGTTTAAATTTGTGAGGAACAAGCGACTGTTGTCATCCCACTTATTAGTCTTACAAATAGACAAGCCTAGCTCGATTCTTTAAACAAATTGTCGTCCGAATTCCAAAGATCATTCACATAAAAACCGGTTTAAATTTTTTCAGTTATTTACATAATAAGTCGGGGTGTGAACAAAAACGTAGTTTCATGGAATATTTTACTTTGGGAAAATATGGACTTGGTGTTTTTATCCAGCGTGTAAACCTGTTTTCTAATGCGCATAACATTTTGCGCACAATGAGAATGTTTTTTTGGTCTGGACAGTATCCCAGTCACTTGATTTTTTTTCTAATCATTTGTTATGTTGCAAAATTTTTGTGTTCTTTTTCTTGCGTTACAAATGGCAAATCTCATATTTTTTTGCTTCAGCTATGTTATTTTATCGATTTCAATTGATGTTTTAAAAGAGATGCAAATTGTGCTAGATGCTATTTATCCATATACAGAGCTCCAGGCTGATTTCAGTCAATGTTTTCTGAGCGTGGTTGTAATAATCGCCTAAATTTCTCGTTATCATTTCTTATGTAGAACAGCGTTCATGCGTTCGTATTTTTGTTTCATTTCTTACTGTTTTAAAAGGTGTACACTTGACGTTGTTAGAATCCGCTTCTCTTCAATTGAGCTGCACAATATATTCATGTACAAATTTTAGTTCAATCATTTTTTGCAGGTGTAATTTCAAATGAGAATTAACTTATGTATGTAAGTATAATGTTCTTATAAAGCTGGTATTTATAAATCGGTTTAAAATTTCTTTTTGTTTTCGCCGCAATTAAACTGTAATATCATGTACATTACACCATCAATTTTTTTGGAAGCAAGGGTGAAAAATTTGAATTAAACGTATTATAGAACAACAACAACAACAACAACAACAAAACCAACCGGAAAGCGGGAATCGTAAATGCCGAGGCTTTCAAAATTGCGCGTAAACACACAAAATCACTAACCGTTTTAAATTAAAATCAATTGGGAACTTCTATTGTTTGCATGCACCAGCCTCCGCTGTGTGTAATTCTTTGTCGTGTCTTGCTTTACCGAACACCTGGAAATCCACCTGTGTTCGGGTGTGATTTTTCTAAACAGTGTGTTCAGCTATTTCGGAAATGTTCTCCCATATGCCGGTTCTACGTTGTCTAAAAGGCTGCTGAATTCACTTCGGTCTTAATCGGCTAGTCCGGCCAACATTGCGAACTGGACAGCTGTGACCTTGTTTATAAATAAACAATGTTGAACTGTTCTATGACAAGGAGTTTGTCCCTTACATTTATGCTAAACAAGTGTTTTTGTGTGTAGAAAAACATCAGTTGCGCTGCACAAACCTTAGTTGGCCAGCACAGATTTTACTCGTCTGGAGATGTCGGATGAGCAATTTATATTTGGTCACTATTATAATTTTTTGCACCGTTAACCACATAATTTTTACAATAAAGCGATCTACCGAGTTTCAATTTCACTGAGGCAGATTGACAATATGTATATGACAAAGAGGATTAGTTTGGTGCCGAGAAAAATCCCCGCTAGGAATGGGCGACCTAGTGTTCTTTTACATTCTGCATATAACTATGAATTTAATGGCTATTTTGCAATGTGGCATCAGTTCTAATATAATGATATATCGCCGTGCTAAGTACCGTCGCAGAAGAAATTGTTAGGCCTTTCCGAAGTGGTTTTTATCGTCTTTCATCGATAGCTTTGCTTCGGTTCACAATTATTCATAATGATATTTTAAATTAAATAATGTATTACATGGGATTTATATAATTGGATCTTGTTTTTGAGGTTGCAGAAGATGTGTTTTTGAATCGCATAACGACAATCTTATTTGTTCGCATAATAAACTTCTATAATGCAAATATAAGTTAACATATAAGAAAGTTACCGAAGTAGTCTCTACGCAACCCTCTCTCTACCTACGCCATTCTGGCTTTCTGGGTGGTCTAAATAATCGGTGCATTAATTAACATGTACGGCGCAATATGTACCTTTAGTTCAAATTTAAAATAGGAAAACCCAAATCAATAGCTGATAAAATTAATAGTTTGTTAAGTCTAAACTTAAACAAAAAATATACGTATGCGATTGCACAGCGTATTATTAAAACCTTGCATGTATGTTTTTCAAATGTAATGAGATAATTGATTTCGCAACTCATAAAGCTCTTTGGATAAGCAAACTGCAGCCTCTATTCTGCAATCAGATGAAGCATGTTCGACTATTGAAACTGAACTGGAAGTAATGCTTTTGGAATAAGAGCATTAATAAAATTAATAGTATAACAGACATATGGTCATTTGTAGAAAATGAAATAATTTCATCTTATCGTTGCACATATAAATGGTAACATTAATCTCATTAATGCAAATATAACCAATTATTTTCTAAATCTACTGTCTGGTGGCGATCTAGAATCAATAAATATAAAAGCATATTCGATCTTATTCTATGCTAAATTTTTACCCAGAGAAAGATAACAAAGCATCGACCTTGATGATGCCAATCTGGCAGCCAGTCCGATTTTTACTTGTACCACTATACACTGATTTGTACAGGCGGTCTAGCTTCACTACTATATTCTGTGTGGGTTTTCGCAATTCCAAACTCTTTTTTGTGAAATTGGGATTCTGTAGATATGTAAGATGTCAACATATGCACATAAAATATGGATTTTATGCATTCACAGTGTTGACATGATTTGAGATGACGTCACGTATTGGAGCACACTGTGCACCATTCCAATAATTGAAGACGTTTTAAACCGCTGAACGAATTTTGATGTAAACGTGTTGTGTTTGGGATAATTGTTTCACAATGGAAACTGATTCATTTCAAGTTCATGCTCAGAATAAAATTGATAATAGGAATTGGCTGACTGTTGTGGAGAGGTAAATTATTTGAATTATTTATTGCGGACTTCTGCTTCTAATCTGACTGAATGAATCTAATTTCTCATTAATGTAAGATTTGTGCGATGGTATCCAAATGAACATTGTATCCTTTGAGTAAGCGTGGACAACCTGACAAAATGAAATATTTCTTAAGGTAAATAGTCGTGCTACTATTATAGCAAATACATTTACAATTATACGACTGCTTTATTGAATGTTCGCGGAGTGTCAGCTTCATAAGTTGAATCTCCAGGATTTATCGATCGCGGGTTGTCGCTTTGCACTATAAGTTTCATAAAGATCCGATTGATCCCTACTTAAAAAATGCGCATCTATTGTCTTCGATTAGTAGGTAAAGGTGTGTCTACATTTGTAGTAATATATATATATATATATATATATATATATATATATATATATATATATATATATATATATATATAGTTGTTAAGTGAGTGTTTTCATGTGCTCCATGCATATGCATATATAGAGTTTAGTTACTGAGACAAATTCTTTGTTCAAAATCATTGGTGAGTAAAAAAAACTAAAACATAGATAGAAAAATTTCGGAACGTGGTTACCACATTTGTTTAAATCTGCTATTGTGAGTATTTTGACTGTATGTGTGATTTGATGCCTGATGATGGAACGGGAAATGCCGTTCCGAAACGCAGCTAGTCAACAAAGATTAGATTGCACCTTATTTGCAGTGGTTAGTATGACAGATGTTGAAGCCTTCGGAAGAAAGAGACGAATACGCACTCAGCCTGATGGAAGACAAAACAGATGCGTACTTAGAAATGGGGATCAGTCGGATCTTTGCGAAACTGATAATGCAAAGTGACAACCCGCCAACGCATATCGTTGAGATTCAACTTGCTTAAGCAATTATTTTATCACGCAGTACCTTAAGATGACACTTAACGCTATTCTATCACATTTACCACAGCCGTAAAGGATTAAAGCTTTTCTATTGGATCCTACATTGGAATAATTCTGGGTTAAGTCGGCCAAAGGCACTAGAGGCCTCAATTGGTTAGTTTAGTCAAATGCCTTGCTCAATTTGATAAGAAATTGCACATGCTTCACTATGTTCTTGTTGGCGAGATATTATGTCAAAACCTTTTAGAACGCAGTGATATATAATTTTTTTCGAGGAGCTGTTGGTGTTACCATCTTAGAATTGTCATTAACCGAATGTCCATAAATATTTATAAATATATATTTTATCAAATCGCGTACCATAAGCCCTTGCTCACATACTAAAGTTACAATTTTAACCGTATCAGCTTAGTAACGTTTCAGAATACATTGAAATGAGACTATAGCCTTAGTAAAGCTGTTGTTTCTCAAAACAGATTTGAGTTTTTCAGAAATTGAGACAAAATTTGAACTTTATTTATCGAAGCAACTTGTAAGTTCCTACACAAATCGGCAACGTTAAAATTATATGTTTGATTCGCAGACTTGTATTGTTTTTCTTAAATATTGAGCTTTTTTATGAAAGTAATTTCCGTTACGTAGAAGCGTTAGTCTCCGACTGGATTGTGTTTGCTTGAATTATTGACATTGTTGTTGCTGCCTGATGTGGGAGCTTCTTTTTAATTTGCCAAAACATATTCTTCGAGTCTGCGGTCATATCCACTGCGCCAACTGTATCACATAATGCACGCAATAATTTGAAGTCATATACCAGCTTATTTTTCTGGTTAGCTGTTCTTCAGGTGGCACATCTTTGGAAACTCTAGACTTTAAAGCTCTAACTAGCCACTTCGATTTGTCATTATACAACATTCACTGTGCTGTTTGTGGAAGTTTTAATGAATTGAAGTCTAATAGCAGTGGATAGTCACCGATTCTGAAGCAAATTGGCCCAGTTCGAGATTCGTCCGAGGCAAATTGTGTACATTACTTGAAGAGTTCCCGATTAGGTCGAGACCAGTATCGTGGATGAATTGCCTTTGATAGCTGATGCAGTATTGAGTTTGGACTGACAACATATATACTGTAAAAATCCTTCCATTGAATTAAATTTAAAGCTTCTCCAAGTGGCATGGTGACATTTCTATGACGAGAGATAGGTGTTGGCTAGTCAGAACTTCAGGCAATAAGAGATTCAAAATAGGTTTTAATTTAAGGAAAGGCAACAAAAGCACTAATCGGTATATGACTTAATATTGCGTGTAGTATGCAGTGCAGGTGGCACGGTGGGTATATTTACGGACTTTGATGCAAGTGGGTCCCTGTTCGAGTCCCATAGCGGAAAAATTCTGGACTGTACTTGAAGAGTCCTCAATAAAGGTAAAAACGGTCAAATGGATGGTTTGCATTTTCTGACTGACAAATATATCAAAATCTTCATCATTCTTCAGATCAATATATATATATATATATATATATATTTATATAATGTCTATTCCTTTTAATATTACTCAGTATATTTCTAATAAGAAGAAAGAACAAATTAATAAAGAAGTGGATAAAGGCCATTTATTTCGTAAATACTAATCATCGCTATACAATAATAATAACAGAGGCGCATACGGTGACAGAAGTTTCCATACAATATGAGCGTTCAACACTTCAATTCACACTGGCGCTGTTACCATGTGCAAATTACCAAGTTGCGCAACAAGGTGAAACGATCAACTACACTGGGAAAATAGCACTCGTACATGTAAAAGTGAACAATGAGCACAAATGGTTAATTCGCAAGCCATTAAAACAATTATGACCAGATCTCAGACATTACTTTGCAATACTGCGAGAATGACCTTTACATGCAAACACGCACACACAAACACAAACACATACACACTTACCAACCAGCCAAAACAAGAAACAGAAGTAAAAGCGAGTCGGATTTGTTACCACTAGCATAATCAATTGAAAAGCCAGAATGTATATATATGTATGATTGTATAGCGATGATTAGTATTCACGAAATAAATGGCCTTTATCCACTTTGTTATTAATGTGTTCTTTCTTCCTACAGCTATATATATATATATATATATATATATATATATATATATATATATATATATGAAGCCATTGACATATTATATATTTCGTAACGTTTAAAATGTTAATTCATATAAGACTTGAATTATATGACAAATTTGGCATAAATAATAAATGCAATCTCATGCGCACACACATTTCTTGCTTAATATTTTGTAATGTATAACGCATGTATTTTAATATATAATTATGAAATTGTCTTATATTTGTTAATGTATTGGATGCCAATTATGGAATGAGATCTGTGAAAAGGTGGGCAGAAAACTAATAGCGAACTATGATAAATTATAGCTAAATAGTGCCACTCTTTTTTGACAAAGCCTAACGAACGCATAATTGACTTATTTTGGATTTATTTCTTACTGTTTCTTCTCGATTTAAGAAATAGCAGGTTTTAAGAAGATTTATGATAATGCGGAAATTTAAATCTGGTTGGAATGGAATAAAGCGTTATTTTATTTACAATTGCGGAGCGCAATTACAAAAAATAATTGCGAATTACCAATTGCAGAGCAAGTTATGTAAAATTATACACAACCACAGACTAGTATCTACTGTGTAGTGGGTGCCAATAGTGACTAGAAGCATACACCTGTAATAGAAGATCCGCTTCGCGGATCAATATACTGATCAACCAGACAGCAGAGTCCATTGTGCATGCAGTGGTGGGAAATAGGCTACATCACTAATATGATAGTGGAT
Organism: Eudiplozoon nipponicum; assembly: GCA_029291075.1. Taxonomy (NCBI): domain Eukaryota; kingdom Metazoa; phylum Platyhelminthes; class Monogenea; order Mazocraeidea; family Diplozoidae; genus Eudiplozoon; species Eudiplozoon nipponicum. The sequence goes on from JAQBSW010012630.1 coordinate 6,933, forward strand.
TCTAGTCAACTTTCTTTTACTATTCCTTGAGTAGAATGTATATTTGCATGGAAAATGGTGATAACTATCAGTAGAAACAATTTAAGAGCATACGTTTTACTTAAAAAAGAATTAATCTTATTCCTATAATAGAGGAAAGGTCACCAATATTGGGTAGAACACTGGTTGATATGCCAAAAATTTGATTAAGTAATTTCATTAAACGCATAGCGAGATTATATGTTTAACTAGTTGCCATAGTTTGATAAAGTTGGGCACTTTGTAGAATCGTTAATCGTTATTGGGGTCAACTGTGCCATACAACTGATGCAATAAGGTGTGTTTTCTCTCACTCTCTCTTTCACGTCAATGTTTGTAGAATGCAAATTTGACATTACTACATTTGAGGTTATGTTGAATTCAGAAGTGGAGGAACTGTAAATTCAACACATCCCGCGAACGTATTGAAATTTACGTTATTTTTTCTAATTAAAATTACTCCCAACGCGAAATCACATTTTTTCTGATGATTAACATTCAACTGTGCCGAATGTCTTTACACAAAGTCTGTTTATAATTTATATGTCGCTCAGACAACAAAAAAGTATTTTACCCTAAATAAATGTTTCTGTTGAGCTATATTCTGGATTCATAAATTGTAGGCATATTTCTGTTTGTCTAAACAGACGTCTGATCTAGAACATTCTATTTGTGAGGGAACACATTTGGCTTGAATTAAGCTAAAATTCTTGCGATACTGTTTGACCAAATCTTTATTTCTAAAAGTTTTATTTATACAAGCTATTTGTTAGGATAAGCAGATCCACACCAATCTTGATAGTTTGAAAATTCTTCTCATCCTATTGTCTGATCATATTTCAGTATTGCCAATGTGTTACGAAACAGAATTTTCCTCATTTCTTTAAGTTCATTATTGTAAATCCGGCTGCCGTCGAAGCATCTGTTTTGAAATAAATAAGAAGAGGAAAATCGATAATAATCTGTGACCAACCAGGCATCGATTAACCTAATTGAACAGTTCAATACCGTGCCGGTTTAATGCTCGCTATTTAATAATCATGTGCGGTTGTTTATGTTGAAGTAGTGCATTGTGAGTAGTTTAGAATGAATAATTGATGAGCTCACTGTTCTCCTAGTTAAGGCCTTGTAGTACAGCTTCTTTACACATAAACATCTGATGACAAAATAGGCTAGTTAGTAGCCTATTCATGTATATAACTGTTCTTTTGTTAGGCAAACACGTACGCATGTATACTGCTCAAAATGATGGTCCAATTGCAGTATTCATTGTGTTAGGAGAGTTGCGTAGACCTTAATACTGTTGTAGTGCAGGTAGTCTACTCTAAAATACATTACTAATTCAAACAATTTATAACCACTTTGAATGAGAGCGAGAGAGAGAGAGAGCGGCAAGAAGAAAATAATCTTTATTGGTAATTCACCTAGTTTGATCGATTCTTTCTGAAATTCCTATTAGTTAGTAATCACACGCATTATTTTCACATAAATGATGATTTGATAAAAAACGGTATGGTTAGTTGCCTTTAAATATCTTGTATTACTTACAGAAATTGGGGTCAATACCAGATTCCCTTGAATTGTATGGAGAAAATTGATTCGCTGTTTTGGCAATACCTTGTGCAAAGCTCTACTAGTTTTAATAAGGAAATGTTGAGAAAATTAAAGCAAATAAAACAAATACTCATTCGTGAATTATCCGCTAGGTCAAATATATCAGATTAATTCTAAAACTTTTATTCTCTGCTAATCAAGAGCATTCCTTTCTCATAAATGAACATTTTACAGGAAACATACTTATCTTTGGCTTCTACATGACAAAACCTGATATTCTAATCCACCAAGAAGTACGAATTTGCGCCATTTCAATGATAGAGTAATTAAACAACATTGCATTATATGAGTGTTATTCAATGTAACACATTTCATGTCAGCAACAATTAAAGAGAAACCGCCTTTAATGTCGATCTAAATTAATTTTTATCGATATACATGCTCAAATTGCGATCAAATATCGTAGGCCGATCGACCAGACAGTTAAGTACCAGAATAAAAGAACAACGCAACTTAAATACTGAATGTTATTTTTCGTTACGCAACGCTGTTATTTATTGCTCTTTTCCGCTTTTTTTGTGCTCGACAGTTAATAACACTAGTAAGTATGTATTAGGTTTTGCGAACCTAGTAAAAATATAAGTTCAGTTGTGACCAGAAAGATAAACCAAAGGCAGCATGAACGGAAAGTATAATCTCATGCACACTCGTTTCGTGCTTACTGGCGACTCATCAGTAGGAGCCGGTATTACGCCCTTTAACCACAATATATTTTGGTTAAGAATGTGGAGTAATAGGACGGTACAATCTCCTAGACGAATGTGTAAACCTGCAATAGTGAAGCTAACATCATATAAATTCTACGACAATGCGACTTCAACGCTAACTCACACTATATAATATATATATATATATATATATATATATATATATATATATATATATATATATATATATATATATATATATATATATATATATATATATATATATATATATATATATACAGAGTCTGTAAAGGATACTAACACTGTGGTTATTGTGTTAGTAACCGATACCAAAATTACTGTACTGAAAAGGTACATGGTATTAACACTATGGTTTCCGAGTCGGAACATGGAACCAACATGATGGATGCTACTCAATTTATGCTATGTCTTCACTGAAATTGAGAATTACAACTATTTCTGAACACCTGTTACTCCAGTAAATCAATACACCCTGGCCTTGATCGATATCAGTTATCACATTTCGCGGTAAGCATGACATCATTCAATTCAATATATAACAGTTAAATACTGTTTATTGCGGAGAGCTAATATATATGCAAGTGTGTATTAGGTGTTGCGAACCTAGTAACAAATTAGTTCAGTTGTGACCAGAAGGATATTGAATTGAGTGATGTCATGCTTACTGCGAAATGTGATAACTGATATCGATCAAGGCCAGAGTGTATGGACTTACTGATGTAACAGGTGATCAGAAATAGTTGTTATTCTGAATTTCGGTGAACTATAGCATACATTGATATCCATCATCTTAGTACCATGTACCTTTTCGGTACTATAATTTTGGTATCTGTTACTAACTCAATAGCCATAGTGTTAGTACCCTTTAGAGACTCCGTTTATATATTATATAGAGTGAGTTAGCGTTGAAGTCGCAGGTTAACATATTCGTCTAGGAGATTGTACCGTCCTATTATCTCACATTCTTTACCAAAATATATAGTGGTTAAAGGGCGTAATACCGGCTCCTACTGATGAGTCGCCAGTAAAAACGAAACGAATGTGCATGAGATTATACTTTCCGTTCATGCAGCTTTTGGTTTATCCTTCTGGTCACAACTGAACTAATTTGTTACTAGGTTTGCAACACCTAATACATACTTTCATATATATTAGTTCTCCGCAAAAAACAATATTTAATAACACTCGTATGTCGGTAAAATCTGGAATCTTTTACATTTCCAAGTGCACAGTTTATGTTTGGTATTGACTGATTGGTTTTCACCATCGTAAAGACCATCCCTTCCTCAACGTGGTACGACGGTGTCAACCATGTTTCGATGATCGATCGTACATGGGCTAACGGGGCTATGGCTGTGGTGTCACCAGGGCGTGGTGGATCTCCGACCGGCAATCGGATCTCCTATAAAATACCACATGAGCCCGACGACGGCACCATGACTCGGTGTGTGTTCCCCGCCACAAAAGGGTTCAACAGCCACAGGATTACATGGACTCCTGGACAGTACCCCGTACTTCCGAATGGCGAATGAGCTCTCAACAGCCACCGGCAACCATACTATTTACTGCTGCCTTGCAGACTGCGCTTGGATGTGCAAAGGCTAGAGGTGCGTCCTCGATCAAAAAGCCGAGTGGTGAGGGGACACCACTTGTACCAAATTCCCAAGAAACTCCATGAAAATGTCACAATCTATGAATACCGTTCATGCTACGGCGTCCCCGGCAAGCGACGCGCTCTGTGCTCCCCCAGAGGCTAGGGTGTCAAGTGAAAAGCTATCTGGTTTTATCAGCGCGAAAACACCTATTTATTTCGGGTGCTGGAATGTTCGAACATTGCTTGATATCGGCAGCCAAGCAATCACGGCCAAATCTTTATATGACTACCAGATTGAAGTTGCATGCCTGTCTGAATTCCGACTGCCCGGCATGGGATCAACAAAGATAAAAGTACCGTCGGCAGAATCAACATACTTGATGCATCACAGCGGACCAGTTGACGGGTCCGGACAACACGGTGTAGCCATTTTACTTGGTCCTACAGCGCAGAGAGCCATGCTGGCTTGGAATCCTGTATCACCGAGGATCGCAACGGTCCGACTGAGAGGGAAACCTTTTAACATCACAGTCGTAGCCGTCTACGCACCAACCCTCGCAGCTGATTCAGATGTGAAAGATGAGTTCTACGACCAATTGCAAGAGACCATCGACGGAATTTCCAGAGGCGACATACTGTTTGTTGCTGGTGACTGGAACGCGTTTCCAACACCCTCGGAAGCATTTGCTCACCTGGTATTCAAACGATGGTCACACAGCCAATCAGATCGACTACATTCTGGTACGGTCGCGTTGGATGTCTTCTGTCGAAGATTGCAGGTCATACCGAGGAGCTGAAACTGGCAACCGAGGAGGGTCCGACCACACTCTAGTACGTGCCAAATTGAGGCTCCATCTCAAGTCCCGACGGCGCCGTCAACCTACGAAACGCCTGAATGTTGCTGCCCTAACGGACCCATCCCGTTGTACAGCACTATCTGCCTCAATCACTGCAAAGTTGACTGCCGCTGACGGTGGAACTCATGCCGTAGATAAAACCAATGTGGAGCATCAATGGAATAACTTGAAACTCTCTACTCAGCAAGCTGCGCTTGAAACGCTCGGAACCATCAAAAGTCACCATAAAGACTGGATCTCTGAACGCACGATGCGGGCGTCACAAAAAGCAAGAGATGCCCGGATGAATAACGCGCCTAATTATCGCCACCTGAGACGTGAAACCACGAGGTCTGCTCGGGCTGACCGTAAGCAGTACTGGGATGAAATGGCTTCCGCCATGGAATCGGCTGCAAACGTCGGTGATTTCGGGGTCTCTTCCGTCTTATACGTAAAGCATCCGGTAAGCGCAATGCAGAGACAATTCTACGCAGCGCAACAGGAGACTTGATTTCTGATGTCAATGGCAAAATCGCAAGATGGGTTGAACATTTTTCGCAGTTATTGAACCGACCATACAGTGGCCGCTCCCCACCGCAACCACCTGCAACATCTACACCCAGCTACGATGTGGACTGCTCTTCCCCAACTGAGGTTGAGATCGCTACGCCCATCCAGCGCATGAAGAGCAAGAAATCCCCCGGTGAAGATGGAATTCCTGCAGAGATCTACAAGGCCTGTATAGGCGCACTACTGCCATCAATCCATCGACTGTTCTCTTCTATCTGGGAACAAGAAGCATGCCCGTCAGACTTCGGAATGTCAATCCTGCTACCGTTTCCCAAAAAGGGTGATAGATCAAGGTGCGAAAACTACCGTGGTATCAGTCTTCTCAACACCGCATCCAAGCTGTTGGCGTCGATTCTATTGAACCGCTTCTGTAATGAGCGGCATGTCCGTACCCGTCCCAATCAGGGTGGATTCCGCCCAGGCAAAGGCTGTGTTGATCAGATCTTTACATTACGACGAGTTTTGGAACATCGCAACGACTTTCAACAACCAACCGTCGCTTGTTTTATTGACTTCCGAGCTGCTTTTGACTCTGTTGATCGCGACTCCCTATGGAAAATCATGCTGCTCGTCAATCTGATCAAAGCTTACTATGCAGCCACCAAAGCCAGAGTACGTGTTTACGGAGAAGAATCGGATGAATTCAGTCTGCACACAGGGGTTCGACAAGGATGTCCCTTGTCACCCATATTGTTCAATTATGCGGTTGACTGGATTCTGAGCAACGCGCTAACTGAGTTCCGAGGCGTTCAAGTATCAAATAACCTATGGCTGACGGATGTTGATTACGCAGACGATGTTGTTCTCCTTGCTGACAGCTTTGGGAGCATGCAAGCCGTTTTGGATCAAGTGGCCCAGTTTTCATCAGCCGTTGGTCTGGAAATCAATGCCGACAAAACGAAAGCCTTCGCCATCGGTGTATCTTCATCTGATGAGCAGCTCATGGTGTACGACAGCCCAATCGAAACAGTCGACGATTTTACGTACCTTGGCTCAAAAATACTTCCAACTGGTCAAGCAAAGAATGAAGTCCGAACACGCATCGACCGTGCCAGACTTGCTTTCTTACAATTGAAGAACTCACTTTGGAGAAGAAGTGAAATCAGCCTCAAACGAAAATCCGAGTCTACCAGACTACTGTTCGCCCTGTGCTACTGTATGGCTGTGAGACTTGGCCATTACGTTCTGAGGACTCCAAAAAGCTCGAAGTATTCGACCATTGGTGCCTTAGGTACATCACAAAGACAAAATGGATGGACCGAGTGTCGAACGCATCTGTTGTCACCAATGCGGTGACATCATGCAACTATCCGTCTGGATCCAACATCGTCGACTTCAATGGTTCGGGCACGTACTACGCAAACCCGAAGACGAAATGGTACGGCAGGTGATGAACCCAGGTCAATGTGCAAACTGGCGCCACCGCCGAGGCGGACAACTGAAGACATGGCTTGCAACAATCAAATCGGACATGGAACTCCTAGGTTTACGCAATGTTTATGGTCCGCGTCGCTGGGAGCGTCATTGGCCCTCTTTATGTTCCGAAATGGCTGCCAACCGCCCGGCATGGAGAGGTTTAATCCGGGATATCAATGGAGTCGGCTCATCACCCTAAAGGAGCCAGTCAGTAAAGATTGGTTTTCACTTGTCCCTTCAATATGAATCGGCTCATCAGCTGCTTGTCTGAAAATGACTTTTGGACCATATCTTTCGTTTTAGTGACTTCCTTTCCAGACCCTTACTCACAGGAAAAAACAACTTGTGGCAAATGTGGTATCCTCATTCAAGATATTATATATATATATATATATATATATATATAGATATATATATATATATATATATATATATAGAATATCGTTATTTGGATTCAAACCACACATGTTCCATCAAACAATAATATTGGAAGATATACAATATAAAAAAGATAACACATCACATAAATATGTGCAATTAGTCTCATGTAGATAAGTAAATCTCACTAGTTGTACTGTACAATATATCAACATCAGAAAGTTCGGCTGTAAAGAGTAATAGATTCATCATCAAAAATAGGAAAAATTAAGGTATAATTCGAGTGTAACATTATGCAAAAAAATGAGAACCATGACTAGCAATTGATTATGTGTATTGTTGGCTAACATGATTATATAATGCATAACATTTCAATTTTAATAATACAAAACTTGGAGATAAAAATCTCAAGAAATTATGTTGCTGATAACAGTTATCCTTGTCATTTATTCTACCATGAGAAAGAATTATCATAATCAAAATTAAAAATATCCGCAGGATTGTAGACTTTTTCTAGTTCAGTAGGTAATAAATTAAAAGACTCCTTAGACGGAGGCGTTTCTTTAAGCCCCTTTGGCAATTGATTATAAATTTTGTAGATTTTCGAAAAAGAGAATAACTTGCTCGCAACATTCCCAACATTTACTGTAGTCTGTGAGGAGTTTGTATCCTAGTCTAGGATTACTCTTCAGTTTGGCTAAAATAATTCGTTCTGATCTTTGACGGATTATCAGCAGTGATGAATTAATTTCTTTGTCAATCAAATCTTACCTCATTTTTTTAATACTATTGATAAGACTACACTTCATTATATTATCTCGCTTAATTCTTAGTTTACATAATTTGCTGTTGATTCGCTCAGGTATAATATCCGTAAACGTAGATGCCTGAAATATATCAGATAATAACGTTGAAACAGAAGAAACAAATTCATCAGTGTTCATGATATAAAAACTTTCATAATCAATCAGTATGCTTAACTCTCTAAAAAGATTCCAGGTGATTCTAGTGAAGGGGTATTTTTTGCGGGGTAGCTGTCTAGTTCGTGATGTTTTACCCTTCCTATATAGACCTGGAAGCTGCTGTTGAGATCCGTGCTTATGATCAGTCCCCGACCTTTTCCCGATGGGTGTTGTGAGAAGGCTAAGTGCTGTACACAATGTTGCATGGAAAATTCACAGTTAGTCCAAATTGACCGTGTTCTAGACGGCAACAAAACGAAATATTGTCAACAAAATTGAATGTCTAGACGGAAACAAAACGATATATTGTCAACACAAGTAATGATCAATTCACAAACGTCTGAATTGTGATGAATACATGTAAACGATTGAAAATATATGATGATATAAATAAAGTCACTGGTAAATATAGTCACTGATGATGGATAGAATAAAATCGTGTAACAACTGCATTGAAAATAATCTCACAAATAATTAATACACTGTTTGCTATGGTTTTAACTTATTTAATTATAATAATCCATTGAACTGTAGAATTTGTGAGTGTGATTGAGGAACATCTGATGTCCTGATGCATGAAATCATATCTGAATGCAAAGAAAAAAACCGCATTTAATATGGATTTACTACAAATGATTACTCCTCCACCTCTTTTCTAAATAAAGAATAGTGAAGAGTGTCAAATTCGTGGTTTCCAATGTCCTTGTGAGCCAAGTTTCAGATAATATTATAAAATCAAAATCGTTACTTATTACAAAATTACACAGCAAAAGGTTTTTGTTCCTAACACTTCTAAAGTTAGCACAAAATAATGTAAATGTAGTATACGACTTATCTAGACAGATATCGGCTTTTAATGGTTTAACCTTGTTGGTTTCTTTATTGTTCTTTTGCTGGGACTTGAGGCTATACTTCTCCTCTCCCACTTTCCACAATATTCAGCAAAGATACATCGTTTTTTGTTGTTTTTGAATCACTTGATGAATTCCTTCTATTAGCATGATCTGAAGTAGACAGTTTCCGCTCCTTATTGCTCTTTAGCTTTTTCGCTTTTGCCAATTTACGTTGGATAAATGTTTTGTCACGCCTAATAAATATTTGATGAAAATTAGAGCTCGCACCGTTCTATTTATTGATGGCTTCAATCTGCATATTCATCGGCCTCTTTGGTAATTTTTACCACGACACAGGTCTTGGA
>JAQBSW010012631.1:0-16207 GCA_029291075.1 Eudiplozoon nipponicum
TGGCTTTAATCACCATGCAAGCGATAAAGGCTTTCTGTGGCTTCTCATGGAATTTATTTAAAGACCTCTTTATAAACGCAGACAAAGAGCGAATTCTACATTATAACAAAGTAAATTCCGCGCGATTTAAAAAAAACGTGGATCAAGTTGAAAGCTGGATATAAATTATAAATATATATATATATATATATATATATATATATATATATATATATAGTCAGCCTAGTAAAAATACGAATATACCAGTCAGGGATGAAAGAGAACTACTGATGGTTCTTTTTATTTAAATTTTGTATATTTTAGGCTTTAAAAGGTGCTTCCTGTAGAAAATTGTATGAATGTAATGAACTGAAGGGATACAACTATCCAAAAGCTTCATTTTACATTTTGACAGCATTTTCTTGGCCCCGAGGTACAAATATCACTTTTGGATGAGCTCTTAAGTGATTCAAAATGCGTCGGCTCTCACCGAGCCAGAGCGCGATTTAATGTAAAACCACAACTTTTTTATTCGCTAGTATCGATCGTAACACAATATCAATAATCAAGAAGCTCGCCTACAAGCTACATGTAGCGGATTAATTCTGGCGAAGCAAGAAACCATTTAAGTTTTCAAAAGGCGGACGTAAAAACTTTTTTGTTGTTTTAAATCAGCGATAATTAGTCAAGCAAGCAGTATGATTTGAATGATTGATGCGCAGTGCGAGCTTCATATGTGTACTCTCCACGATTTGCGTTTGTGGGTTGTTGCTTTGCACTATCAGTTTCCAAGTAGGCATCGATTTTGGCGTCGTTGTGGCTGGGTGCGTATTTGTCTCCCTTCCTGCGAAGGCTTCAACATCGTTCCTACTTACCACAGGAAATGAGGTACGGTCTAATCTACGTTGACTGGCAATTTGACGTTTCGATATGGCATTTCCCATATCATCCTCAGGCGTCTAATCACATTTACACAGGAAAATTCTCACAATAGCAGATTTATGCAAGTGCAGTAACCTCGTTCCGAAACAGTTATATTTATATTTTCGTTTTTCAACTCACTAAGCGTTTTAAACAAAGAATTTGTCTCAGCCTTCGAAAGAAAGGGACGAACGAAGAAAGAACGAAGCCAAAATCGATACGTACTTGGAAATGGGGATCAATCGGATTTTTGCAAAAATGGTAGCGCAAGGCAAACAGTAAATAGTAATTTGTAAATTAGAAGTATAAAAATAGCTGTATCACGACTTCATAATATGAACAAGTGTCCGACATCCCTTGAAAATTTAACGCTCATAAAACCGGCAGTACATTAAAATCCGGCGAACCAGCCAATATTCGCTCCCAGACTAAAACTTCTTCGAGATTCGATAAGAAAACCTCGAAGAAAACAGTAATGACATTCCTCGCAATTCCTCCAATTTCATTAAGAACAAAAAATAATTGTGTTAAATTTAAATTGCCATAACGCGAATTTCAACAGAACTCATGCACACTATAATCGATGCTTTTCATTTTCAATTTAGAAACTACATATTTTTGGTTCTTAATGATCGAAAAGACTTACAAATCGCTCAATCAACACCAAATTTAATTTAGAAGCCTATATTTCGACAGCTGATGTCAGTCCTATGACAGAACAAAGTTAACCTTATCCTTGTAAAAATCCCCGATAACAAAAATCTAATGAATATATAGAATTTAAGAGAATAAAAGAGGAAAAGGGGTGGTTAAGATTCACGATGTCATTATCTTAATAGCAAACAATCACAATTAGGAAGAATGTGCATTTTTGTATTTTCAAAGTGCCCACTGTAGTATTACACTAAAATATAATGGTAGACGCATCTGAGTCAAATTTCTGACACAATTAAATAATAGAAGGCGAATGAATATTAAAGAGTTTTCAACATTAATTAAACGCTTCATCAATCTACTAGATAAAACATCGTGAACGTTAGCGGATGTCATACAAATTTTGGCAAAGTAATCTGTTACTACTTCATGTTAACGGGAAATTTTTGCATTATTAAATAAATAAAAACAAAGATTTGACAATATCCCAAACTGTCATGTATTCTTCGACACATTGCTAGAAGTAATCCTTTGGTCGACATTTCGATAGTCCCTGTCATCAGACCTCTCCATAGGCGCGCCAATTATAGCCCATAAACAATCAAATACACAACTGAAACTGATACAGTCAAAATTTTCTTTTTTTTCTATAGATCTGAATGGAATGAAATACCTGGTACTTCATATTTTATATTTATAAAAAAGAGGATTTAGTCGTATTAAAATCTTATTTTATAGCACTATAAAATCTAAAGTAAAGATGTAAATGCACATACACATATACACTCGATTTACCTGTTTATATTCAATTCATATATAGATTATCTTAATTTATTTATCTTATAAGGAAGATGCTGCAAATGACTGCTTTAGTGATACGCAGTTGCTTTTAAAAGCGTTGCATTTATACCATGAACGCAAACTGTATTTAAGGAATAGTTACATGCTCGACATATACTAGCGAATTGGCTTTCTAGTCATGTTACCGAAGAATTTACATAAAGTTAACTCCATTACTCCTTGAATACACATTCTTATAGGAGATGGTACGTCCAACTGCCATAAATTCCTTGACCAATCATAGAGTTTATACGGCATAATACCGGCTACTACGGATGAGTCGAAACGTATATGCACATGAGATAATACTTTTAGTTCATGCTGCCTTTGGAATTTCCTTCTGTTCTTATTTGAACTACATTTGCCATAAACAATTAGAATTCATTTCTATGCATTGTAAATTTGCATGTAATCTGACATTTACAAAATGTTTAGTTTCCAATCGACTGTCAAATAATATAAATACTACTCGAACAGCTAGTCTGTTGCTATACTTAGCTGACGAATACATTGTTTCACTCTAACTAAGCGATGTTCTAAACGATTTTATTTGCGAATGAAAAAAATTTCTTAATAATTTCCGCCAGATTAATTTATTTAGACAGGAATATAAGTATTATAAACGCATTAGTGGAGGTAAACTTTGTTAACGTAGTTAACACGAAAAGCGCTATTTAAATTCAAAGCTATTTTTAATAAGCTATGCCTTTGTTTATGATTTGTGCAAAACACAAACCTTAGCGTTTTTGTCCTCTTTGTTGGTCAAGCTTTGAGTTGAAAACAAAGCCGATGCAATAGATGACGTTTTTGCCTTCAGTCTGAAGTTTTTCTTCGACGATTTGGCGCTTTTTTTACTTGACTGTATGGATTGCAGCCCACCGGCATGGTCCTGCCAAAACAGTAACTGGCTTGAATCAAGACGATGTGGAGTTGCTATGTGACAGACCGGCGTGGGAGTGGGCAGAACACCACCAACTGGAATATAACCACCAAAATGAAAATAGGGAAGCTGTTGTTTGTTCTGCCTCGGATGGGGATAGTGATAATTTCGTGAATTGCAGTAGTGGGAGTAGGAGTGAATTGCCTGTGGATCTTGAAGGTGTCCTTGTGGATGACAGCAGTACTGAGAGTAATATATCGGTCCGACAATTCCCTCAGCTCTCATTATTTCAGCGTCCTCACCTTCGTACTCCTTTAGTTGGTCCCAGTTGACCAGCCATTGAGTTTTTCGCATTTTCTCGTGCATTTTAGCTCGCCTTAGTGGAAAAAGTAAATAAATAAAGCTTATCCGTTTATAATTGGCTTGAAATGGTGTTCTGCTCAAACTCAGACTGTGATAAGCCCTTTGGATTCTTCTATATAGTTTGACCAAAAAATTAAGACAATATACTACACAGCAAAACAAAATTCCTATATCTATTATTGACACCCATTCTTAAACTGCCGAAGAGAATCGAGGCGTTTTGGATGTAAACTTTGAACATGTTGACACGGAGTGTACACAAGATAGTTGCTTCATTCAGAACCACAAGTCTATACCAAATGCAACATGCATAGATAGTTATTATAATCAAGGTCGCGGTCTGGATATAAGCAACTGACCCATCAATTACTTGCATATTTCAGTATAAACTAAGAATTGTACAGAGTGGAAAAAGAAATTCGGTTTCGTCGTAATTGGGAACTCATCATGTGCTGTCCAGAATTTGCTGCGGACAGGGCTCCAACTTGGGCACGTCTGCTTCGGAATCTGGTGCTCTAACCACTGAGCCACCCTGCCGCGGCAAATTCTGGCCAGTACATGATGAGTTCCCAATAAGGACGAAACCGGTCTACTGGATGAATTGCCTTTTACACTCTGTATAATTCTTAGTTTCTACTGACATATGCAAGTAATTAATGGGTCAGGTGCTTATATCAAGACCGCAACCTTGATTATAATAACTGTTATCACCGCCCGCGCAACCAATGTTCCTTTAAAGCACAGATAGTGGCAAATCATTAATGCATGCAATAAAACAATAAATGATTGCGCGGGTGGTGGTAACAATTCTTTAAATCAAGTTTGCGAGCTTGAAGTAAACACCAATCCCATTGTTTTTAACCATTCGTCGAACAACATAACAAAACTACCGCCACCCGCAACGCACTGACGCGTTTCGACCTTCCATGATCATTATCAGAGTACAACGGCAAACTGACTATCGAGGATCAAACCGAATTGAATATATATGAAAATCAAATTTAGATATGCGGCTCTCATCTCTAGCAGTCTCGCATACATTGAACTTAACTGGAAATGTCGGCTGCACAATTTCTATGGTGAGAGCCGCATATCTAAATTTGATTTACATATATATTCAATGATTGATCCTCGATAATCAATTACCATCTGATGATGATCAATGAATTAAAGCGTCAGTGCCGTGCAGCTGGCAATGGTTATATTGCTGTTGTTCATTAACGAACAATGGAACTGTGTTACTTCCAGCTCTAACAAAATTGTTACCACCACCGATACCATCAGTATTGTTTTATTGCTCAATGCTAATATTGTATGTGGCGAAAGCTGCAAACAGTTAATGTTCGTGACTGCATAGAAATTGTGCAGCCGACATTTCCAGTCAAGTTCAATGTATGCGAGACTGCTAGAGGTGAGAGTCGCCTATCTAAATTTGATTTCCATATATATTTAATGCGGTTTGATCCTCGATAGTCAGTTTGCCGTCGTACTCTGATGATGATCATAGAATGTCGAAACGCGTCAGTGCGTTGCGGCTGGCGGTAGTTTTGTTATGTTGTTCGACGACTGGTTAAATTTAATGGGAATGGTGTTTACTTCAACCTCGCAAACTTGATTTAAGGAATTGTTACCACCACGCGCGCAATCAATTATTGTTAAATTGTACTATCTATATATGTGTATGTGGCAGAAAGCTGCAAACAGTTAATGTTTGTGATTACATAGAAATTGTGCATTCGACATTTCCAGTCAAGTTCTATATGTGAGACTACTTTAGAGTGAGAGCCGCCTATCTAAATTTGATTTCCATATATATTCAATGCGGTTTGATCCTCGCTAGTGGTTGCCGTCTTACTCTGATGATGATCATGGAAGGTCAGAAACGCGTCAGTGCGTTGCGGCTGGCAGTAGTTTTGTTATGTTGTTCGACGACTAGTTAAAAACAATGGGATTGGTGTTTACTTCAAGCTCGCAAACTTGATTTAAAGAATCATTAATGCATGTGTTATAATCAGTAAATGCCGGAAGTATGCCTCACAGACTAACTACAGCTATTTAAACAATAATTGATTGCGCGGGTGGTGGTAACAATTCTTTAAATCAAGTTTGCGTGCTTGAAGTAAACACCAATCCCATTGTATTTAACCTGTCATCGAACAACATAACTACAGCTATGTACACAATGTAGAACAAAGAGACGCTACAATCACTAAGACTTCTGCAGATGGTATTAAATTTTGAATAATCTAAGTAAATATGTAGCCCAGTTATCAACAATAAACTATATAACCAAAAGTAAAAAATACGCTAGTAGATATCAACAACATCAGTAAAATGTGCTAAAAGATATATCAAAAACATTATTATAAACCCAGATTGCGATCTTGATATAAACACCTGTCCCATTATGAATATACATTTGTCAGTATAAACTAAGCATTGCATTGTGTTGAAAAAGTAATTAATCCAGTAGACCGGTTTCCTCGTTATTGGCTCATTGGTTAGGGCAACAGACTCCGAAGCAGACGTGCTTACGTACGAGCCCTGTCAACCGCAAGTTCTGGACAGTACGTAAAGAGTTCCAAATAATCACTAAATGCGTCTACTAGATGAATTGCTTTTTCTACCTTAGACACATAAGGTTTTATGCTATGAGGCATCGTCTACTAGTAGAAATATAATAATCGACGTATTGGAAGAACTAAATACTCAGAGTGAAAAATGAAAACCATGATAAATGAGCAAATTATTCGAATTATTCATTGAAATTCTAATAACCGTCAATATGCTACTTTAAGTAATCCCTCGAAATGCTTGCATTGGTTTATTAAATTCGACTAAATTCATCCTTCGCATGAACCCTTTAAAATTATTCAAAATTTGGGCCTGATTTATCCATTTGGAAAGGAGGTTTTTGGAAATCAATCCTAGTATCAATTTCTATTTTTAACTTCTTTTAACAACCTCGAATTGCAAACACTATCATGATTTCAACACAGATATTGCTTTCTCGAATTAATTTCGATCTCCACAGTATCATTTACTGATAGCCATTTCAGTTTATTCTGTTGTTTATTCGATTTTTTAAACAAGAGCACACAACCTTAATCATGTAACCAGTTTTCAGTAAGTTATATTTCAATTAACATGTCTGTGTGTTGAGGGTTATGACAAGAAGGATGCTATTTCAGACATGTAACTGAATATTCACTTGCATGATGCAGCAATATAACAAATTTCAGAACCTGCGAATGCGTATATATGATCACGCATTGCTTTACACTTCGATCGAATGGTAATACTAAAATAAATTAATTAATCGAATGACACTTCAAGACAGGATTAGTCAATTGATATGACAACCAGGCTTACGGAATACTCTTCATAAACTAGCGCAAATGCACGTATTGGTGTACCTAGGATATATATATATATATATATATATATATATATATATATATATATGTGTGTGTGTGTGTGTGTGTGTGTGTGTAATTAAACATGGGTACTGAATATTGTTGGTAGGTACGACAACAAGCTGATGAGACTAGATCACATAATTTATTGACAAGTTATGCTTGTTATTGAGAGGGTTAATTGAAGTATTCGATACGCCAAATTCTGTTTACCCGAGTGCGATGCTGTAAACACTGAAGATGAGTTCGGAAAATGAAACCCGGAACGTCAACTTTTTATGGAATCTATTAACGGCCCCAATATAAGTAGAAATTCGAAATTAAACAAAGCAGCTGAGAGGAAAATCGAACATTGTCCATTAAAGGTCAGTTTAAAAGTTTTCAAACTAGCTTCAAACTCTTAACAGCAATTATAATACTTTTCAGAGATAGCAGACACTTCGTCTTTATAAACTAACATTGGTTACGCAGGCGGTGAAAACAATTAACTTAATCAAGATTTCGATCTTAATATAAACACCTGACTCATTAAGTACATACTTTTGTCAAAATAAACTAAGAAATGTATAGTGTAGAAAAGGCAATTCATCCAGTACTCCGGAAACGTCCTCATTTGGATCTAATCATTTATCGGTCAGAATTCGCCAAAGACTCCGTTTTCTTACCGATCAAAAAGACGTTGAAACAACTTCTTCGCAATTTTGTTCAGGTTTTTTAATGAAATTCAATTTGGCATGCTTTAAGTGACATGCTTAAGTGACATAATGATTAATTTGAATTGAATTGGCCTTCTTGTCTAAAGCAAGGCTATATAAATGGAGAGGTTTTAAAAGAAACTCAATCTTCATCCCTACGTTGTCAGAGCGTGATGCAAGCGTGTGAGCAAACAGGTAGTTGTGGCTGTGTGGTAAAGATGAAACCAAGTCTAATCTGAAACGAATTATTGCCAACATTTCTAAGAGCATTATCATATGGCACACCTAGATGGCCATGATACAACCAGCTATCACGTGTTCACAACTTCCAATGCCAGTGCCAACAACCCCCTTAAGAATCAATGCATTTGCCTGACTGTATAACTGGAAATAAAAATCAGTTTTTTATCAGTTGCTCTAAATTTCTAAAATGTGTATTTGTATTTTAGGGGCCGCAGAGTTGATATCAACCTCATTTAACGAGGAAACCATTTCTTTTGATAGTTCATCTCATGTGTGCATGAACTTTTCTTCCGGACTGAAAGAAATATTCATACACACAAAGATAACAATAGCACATTTTCTCAATTTCCAAATATTATTTGTTGCTTTTAGCAACAGCTGACATCATTGCCAATTACATGAACTTCCATTTTCCTGCTGTTTAAGTCACAGTATTACTAAAAATGGTACATATAATCAGAAGCAACATAAATAAGAGCAAATTTTTGTTGATCTCAAAAGGAAAATTTCTTCCTTTGCATTCAGGTTCATGTCCATTAATATCTACATCCGTGTGCTTGTTTATTTGTGCGTGGTCGGGTACTGGCCTTAAAAAATTTATAATAAATTGCAGCCATGTCAGCATCGATATCCATAATAGCACCATGTGCAATCCATTAAAGATACATCAATTTATTACTAAAGAGTGGTTTTATGAGCTACAGTATTAATGAAATTTACGTTTTTTGTAATGGGAGCACTACTATGTAAAATATGTCTAGCATGCGACAATTACCTTAACAAAGCGTATCTAATATAAACATCCCTCTATCCAGAAATACATACATACACACATGCATACATAAAAACACATACATACATACAAATATACATAAATACATATATGCATTCAAACATACATAAATACATACATACATACATACGTACGTACGTACATAAATACATACATACATGCCTACATACATACATGCATACATGCATATATACATACATACATACATATATACATACATACATACATACATACATAAGCATACATACATACATACATACATAAGCATACATACATACATACATGCCTACAAACATACATACATACATACATACATACATACATACATACATACATACATACATACATACACATATACATACATACATACATACATACATACATACATACATACATACATACATACATATACATACATACATACATACATACATACATACATACATACATACATACATACATACATACATACATACATACATACATACATACATACGTACGTACGTACATAAATACACACACATATATACATAAATGCATACAGACATAAATAAATACATACGCACATGCACACATATATACATGCATCCATACATACATACATAAATACTTACATACATACATACATGCATACATACATACATACATACATACATACATACATACATACATACATACATACATACATACATACGTATACGCATACATGCATACATACAAACATAGGTACATACATACATACATAAATGCATACTTACATATATATATATATATATACATATATATATATATATATATATATATATATATATATATATATATATATATGTATTGCGTATCTTGTACAAATTAGAGCCGGAAGTATCAATCAAAATCAGCATGAAAAAATTATAATCCCACGTACTTATGCGTTTCATGTTCTGGCGAGACATCAGGAGGCGGTACTACGCCTTATACTCTCTATACGTTTGGTCAAGAAATGTGGACCAAGAATGTGTAAGCACGAAAGCGGTCTACAGGATGAATTAACCTGATCTGCGTTTTGACTAACGCAGTACTGATTCCCGTTGTTTTCTTTTTACATTATATTTCGGCTGCCATTAACTTAAGACTTCTTCAGTTGGTCTAACCTCACCACAAAAAATGGTGAGAATGGACCAAATCAAGAAGGCGACCAATAAAGGCCAACGAAATATATTGGAAAAAGAACAACCGGAATCAGTACTGCGCTGGTCAAAACACAGATCAGGCAACTTCTATTAATCCAATTTCGCAAATTTTTTTTACTCTTTTAAACAACTACTGGATTTGGATTTGACCGCATTTTTCTAGTGCGGGACTATTGATAGCACTCTTAGGTCGGTAAAATCTTGATTGTTGTACATTTTCAGGTGTTCTGATTATTCTCCTTGAATGATGGGTTCTCAATTGTCCCTTCTTTTTTAAGCCTTCCATCAGCTGATTGTCTGAAAATGACGTTGGAACAAGATATTTTCCAAATTTTCGAGACCGAATTTCCAGTCTCATCTTCAGGGTTGACATAATACCTGCAGGAATAAAACACAATTTGTTGCAAATGTGGTATCCTCATTCAAGACAGATATATTTATATTTATTTTAATTCCAAAAATATTTTTTTAATTGACTTCCTAATATCAGAACTTCATATCTAGTCTCTTATACTCAAATGTATGCAAAAACTTATCCATGTCCCCTCTCTGGCTTAAAAAAGAAGAGACAAGTGAGAACCCATCAATCAAGGCCAATAATCCGAGCACCTGAAAATGTAAAACATTCAGGATTTTACCGACTTAAGAGTGCTATCAATTGTACCGCACAAGAAAAATGCGGTCAAATCCGCAACAACAAGGACAGCCCTACGCAAAAAGATTCAAAATTTAAGAACTACTGGATGAATGTGCATGAAATTATACTTTCCGTTCATGCTGCATTTGGTTTATCCTTCTGGTCACAACTGAACTATTTTTTTACTACGTTCGCAACACCTAATACATACTTGCACATATATTAGATCTTCGCAACAATCAGCATTTAACTGTAATATATTGAATTGAATGATGTCATGCTTACCGCGAAATGTGATAACTGATATCGATCAAGGCCAGAGTGTATGGATTTACTGGAGTAACAGGTGTTCAGAAATTGTTTTAATTCTCAATTTCGGTGAACTTTAGCATAAATTGATATCCATCAGGTTGGTATCATGTACCGACTCGGAAACCATAGTGTTTGTACCATGTACCTTTTCGGTACAATAATGTTGGTATCGGTTACTAACACAATAGCCATAGTGTTAGTATCCTTTACAGACTCGGTATATATATTATGTAGTGTGAGTTAGCGTTGAAGTCGCATTGTCGTAGACTTTATATGATGTTAGCTTCATTATTGCATGTTTACACATTCGTGTAGGAGATTGTATCGTCCTTTTATCCCACATTCTTCGACCAAATATATAGTGGTTAAAGGGCGTAATACCGGCTCCTACTGATGAGTCGACAGTAAGCACGAAGCGAATGTGCATGAGATTATACTTTCCGTTCATGCTGCCTTTGGTTTATCCTTCTGGTCACAACTGAACTAAATTTTTACTAGGTTCGCAACACCTAGTACATACTTGCACATATATTAGCTCTTCGCAACAAACAGTATTTAACTGGATGAATTGTCATTTATACATTATGCAATGATTAGTTTATTCTGCGAAATGAATATATATATATATATATATATATATATATATATATATATATATATATGTATAACCTGACAATGTATAACAAGACCGTAGCCTTTATTTAAATACTTCGTCTAACGCGTGCATAGGGTAAAGTATGCATTCATTGACTGAAGTTTCATGTAGATGGATTTAGATGTGGATTAATAATATTTAAATGAATACATTTGTGTTTTACATACATACACACCATGACATGTGTGACGTGCGCCTATCTAATTATATGACAACAAGTAGTATTAAAAAGCCATCCCAAAGTAAAACTCGAGAAGTTTGAGTAAAGTGTCACATGTGTAAGTTTCGTCTGTTTTCTACATTTTATCACTTCTTTTGGCATGAGGTAAGAAGAGTGTATCTGATTTATTGGACTCTCAAGCCTATAATGTGAGTGAGATCTCAATTGCGTCATTTCACATGGTAGGAATGAAACAATTGACCTAAATTATGTAAATGGTAAATTTATATTAAGCTATTCTAGCTCCCCTTAGTTGGCTGTAAATAGCAGTTATGGACACACTCGTTACATTTGTGAAAGCTCGATCAGAAGTACGTGATTTCACTAAAAGAATCGCCGCACTTGCTGCATTAGCTTACTTCTAAGACTTGTGGTCTACCGGCGAAGGACACCAGTAGGGGAATCTGAAATATCTCCAACGAACAAGATAACTTGATTTAAAATTATTTTTTCACAACACAGATCAGGTAATTTTTGAGTATCAAGTTCCGAAAAATTTAAATACAACAGGTCGTCAGTTTAAATTCAATATTAACTAATGTCTCTTGACCTTCAGCTATGAATGACTTAAACCAAACCAAGTGAAAATAGATTTAAATAGGCGTCTAGAAGCTAGGAGCTATAGTTTGACGCATTCATAGTCGCCTCAGAAGAAATGAGAGCCGATAGAAAGCTTGAATTGCATATCGTGGACTTCGTGCTCAGTGAAATAGATAGACGATTATAAATTGGTTCTTATTTCCCAAATACATCTGCAGCGTAGCGAGTACGTTATTAAATCAGGGAAGAAGTAAAAACGCCAGGTGTCACCAAGGCAACTAATTAGACTAATTTTATGACAACCGGCAGCAGAGCATCGTTCAACACAATTTTCAGTTCAATATCAAAATGGGCCATAGCGACAGCTTTCAAGGCGTTAAGATTAAAACCATATTGCATAAACATTTCTTGAACGTAATAAATGATTCTCTGAGGCTCAACTTCGTTTTCTGCCATCCGTAAAGCTTTTCCAGTGTATTTGACGTCAACAAACCAACCTTCAACTTCGACCTCCATCCGTGGAATTGTTTTAGTAGCCTCAGAATAGATTGCATCGACAATATGACGAACGCCAGAACCGAGCGCGGTAGATTCAGGAAGGTTTTATAAGTGTGAATACAGGACAATGTGTCATTATAACAAGCTTGAAATGAACGACTCTATCGGCCGAAACGCCAACATAAATCATAGCTCACTAAAATACATTGTGCAACACGGAGTTTAAAGCGGTGAGTTAGTCTAGACAAGCAACGATGATGGGATAACTTTACTCAGGGTGCATTTCGAGAGCGCCATGGAGTGCATGAAATTGGTCAAGAAATTGCGTTGCCAGTAGAAATCCAGGTCTGGATTGTCCAAGTTCGCTTCTCTCGCTATTTATTGGTTCATTTGAGAATAACAACAGTGGCCAATTTTGAAGCAGCCTGAAGCAACTTGTGACCAAGAAAATCGTCAGGAGTGCTAGTAACAATTGTTTTGTAGATTGACATAAAAACAGCACTCTTCAACCCCTTTTCAGTTAAAAGTACACCCCTCAGATTGGAGTAATTAGCTCGTACATATCCAGCAGTTAGGAGGCTACCTAGTCCGCTAGCCTTTCAATCACTTATCAGATTGTGTAAATCACTTCATTACAATTAGAAAGTCCGGTGTCCATCTAAAAATACGTGGAGAGGTAGCTTCATCACTATGCACGCCGTTTGCAAAATGCGGTATTTCGAGGAGAATGCGGTTGTGATTGACGAGTTAAACTTCAAAACCTGAAGGTGTCCATAGTCCCCTGGCAGAATTACTACCGCCAATATATCAGATCTAGGCGTACACTTTGCAGAGATTGTTCTATTTCAAAGCTGCTTTGAACTCATTGGAAATGGCAAACTAAAATTTACCTTTATATGGCAGGTGGCCAACAACAAACGCCATGCGAAACTTACGATATTCTTATAGTTTCACAATAGGCGCCCGTATTGAATACTTTCGGCAACAGCACAGGGAGCAAACAAGTTCTCAGGTTTTCTATTTAGAAGAAAAGCTAAGTCGTGTTTGAGCTGGTCTCCCATAGTATTCCAAATGCTGCTAGCGCTAGCTGGTGTAGTTACATGTAGCCGAGGAATGGCATAGACGAGCTACATGCATAACTTTGTCCGTTTGTAATTCACGAAACTTTTACGGATTACGGACGGTTGCACGAAGCGTAGTTTCATCTGACCAATGGCAGCACGAAAATACATTTATTAAACAAATTAAAACTAGCAGTAGTCGTGCCTACAAGACAGTGAACAACCATCGCGTGTTTATCAGCATGTAATCAATTCAACTATAATGACATGTAGTCGACCCAACTACATGGGTTACATCGCCCCGCCCAGTGAAAAGTTGCCGCCTGTGGTTCTGAAACTGAAGTTTATACTTTTATAATAAAACAAAGGACATAAGTTGATAGCTTGATTCCGTTGTCAAAGAAAATTTGCGTCAGTAACTTTCTACCCACAGCCCCATTTCGCACGTAGTCTTGACCTTATTTGACATTAAAATCAACAGCAATAACAAGTAATCAATCAATCAATAGATCAAACATGATAATTTTGTGATCAATATACAGGTGTGCTACAGTTTACCACCAAAACATTGTACAGTCAACTCAATCTTGCAGTGTGCATCAAGGCCTCATTTGCAGTAATCTCTTTTTACGTTGAAATAGTACCTTAGCACTAACTCATATGGTTTGTCTTGATCTTTGGATAATATCCGAAGATCAAAAAAATTATTATTAGATTATACTGAAAATACGTATAAACGAACCCTGTCATAAGTCAAAAGGCCAATACAACTTTTCAGCTGGTATGCAGTCTAATCCATATTGGCAAAACGAAAATGGTCAGATGCAAATTTAGGTGGAAAGCAATAGAGAATTGATTCCACAAGAGGTAGACTGCCAAGAAAATATAAGGCGGTATTTAACAGTTAATTTTGTAGTGCACGATTTGGATGGCCCACTGGACGAGCTGCACGACTCTACATCGTGTATCAAAGACAATTCATCCAGTGGACTGGTGTCCTCACTATTGGAAACTTATGCAGTTCTGTCCATAATTTGCCGCGGACAAGAATCGAAGCCTGACAGGTATGCTTCGAAGTCAGAGACTATCCATTGCGCCTCCACTGCCGGACTTCATACACAATTTAAAGTAATATACCAAATTAGGTTTTCTGGCTAGATGTTTCTTCAAAGGAATCCTATTTGTAATTTCTTAATACTTTAAGTTCCAACTATCCACCCACCATCTATCATTATAGAACAAATCCCGTCATTTTTGGAAATTATATTGATTTCGTTAGCATATATTAAACATTGCATCAGCTAGTAAAGACAATTTATCCAGATGACATCTTTCGTCCTCACTGCTATTGCTTCAAGTTCTTTTCATAATTTGCCGTTGACGGGACTCGAACCATGGAACATATACTGCAGTCTGTGGCTATAAAATGCATCAATTGTGCCGAAAACTACACGCAATTTGAAGTCAAAAACAAACTTATATTTTATGGTTAACCAGCTCTTCATACGGAACCTATTTAGAATTTCGTAAGACCTGCGCAAGCATAAGATTAAAAAAGCCTTCCGGGTTGATTAATTTGTTCCTCTTAATATTTTATAACTATTAAATAGTCTATTATGCACTCCGCAGACAAATCTGATAGCAAGTGTAATAACTAAAACCTGAAAATTAGCAAAAAAAGAACAATCAAGAATAAGTTATTGTACCACTAAACAATTTTTAAAATAATTGGGAAAGTGGAATTTAACGGTTCCCCAATAGCCAGTTTCCTGAAAATATTCCGTGAGGCCTAGCCGAAAACAGACTAATCTACACGTATTTAAACTCAATATTTTGCGGTGTGTAAGCATTCAGGTGTGTAAGCAAAACGCGGCATTGATAATCTACACGTAACCGCAAATGCCATGGTGTATGTTTTTGCTAGTATTCTCAGTGCATGTGATGCTAAACGTATTTGGAATTACGAAATGGTAATTTTAACATATCTTGTAAACATAGCAATGAAAGGCATAAATAAATAACTTATTTAAGAAACGTTTCCTGAGGTGACAGGTACCTTATATTGCTTTTAAAAAGATTGCAGACTTATTAGAAAATAAATACAGTATTTTAATTGCTACAAGAATATTTCTATCATATGTGAGGTTGCTGTTTAACAGAAGTTCAGAAATTTGGTCCACATAAAGGACATGGCACTACATTAGATATAGGAATGCTGAAAACACATCTAGTTTACATAACTATAAATTTCATTTCTAGCAATTTAAGAAATGGTGAAATATGAAAATTTTAGCCGCTCTCTAATAAACGGACTTTAATTACTTTATTTTC
>JAQBSW010012632.1:0-16204 GCA_029291075.1 Eudiplozoon nipponicum
GAAATTACAGAAACGTTGGTATAAAACCAATATTTCTGACCATGAGGCTAAAGTTGTTTTTATTAAAAATCTTCCACAATCATTAAAACTATTCGCCAGACAGCTTTCCAATACTTTCTCTATAGATAACTTATCTGAGAGATGTGAGTTAGAATATAGGGGTTTGGAACCTAAGGTTAATCCGTCATCATTTTGTCCAGCCCCGCAAGATGATAGGATCTCCTATTTAGAGAGGACAGTAGCAAACATGGCTAAAGTTCTAGAAGAATTGGCCATAACGAAATCCGAGCTAAATCAAGTGAATGCTCGACCCAAATTCATACCTAAAATTAATTACAACGGTAGGCCGCGATCGAGATCACCGAAATACTTCAACAGATATGCCCCAAATAACTGGTGCTATAATCATCAGAAGTTTTTCTATTCATGCCAAGTCTGTCTCTCCCGTTCCGAAGAATTTCCGAATGAGTATCAATTTCCACAGTTGACGGGAAAGACAACAGAACACAGGCGCAGTGGTGCATCAGGATCGGGAAACGTAAGCGCAGAAAGTAGAAGACCGTACTTTCTGCGCATCAACGGAATCAACGGGTTCACAAGGAAGAAATCACTTACAGTCCGACATTCCTGTCGACTCCTTTCGTCCACGCCAAATTTGCCACAAACGGATAATGTTAGTCGCTACCACCAGCCTTCATGTTTGCATGACCCGGCCAAAGAGCCCAACGAACTTCTGCACCTTCTTGATTTCAGAACCGGCGAAGAATTCATCGTAGAGACAGGTGCAGCAGTCTCAGTTCTCAAGGGTGATTCAATGGCCGAGATGTCGCTAGGCGTTCTTCTCGCAACAGCTACAGGCGAGCCCATACCAACTTATGGCTGCCGGTATCGCACACTCAACATAGGTCTACGGCGTGAATTTTCTCACAACTTCATCATTGCCAAGGTCTCACACAATATAATAGGCCTTGATTTCCTTATGAAATTTCGGCTCATTGTTGATCTTGCCAATCAAAAGATCATCGACCCCTCCACCGGACTTCAGCAAAGTTTTTGGACACTTGCCTCCGAGCGTTTGGAGTTACAGGTCATTCAGCCAAACCCAGTGCATCATTCAGCAGAGATATCAGCAGCTCTTTGAAAAACAAGTCGCTTTTCGAATCTTAACAAGTCAGAGCTACGAGTCTTCAGCACGACGAATAATATCGTCACAGAAGGACAACCTATTGCACTCAAGAAGCGACCACTGGCCCCTGCTAAACTGAAAGCTGCCCAAGAGGAATTCTCAAGGCTTTTGGAAGAGGGAATCATCAGACCATCGAAAAGTTCATGGGCGTCACCACTGCATTTAGTCTCTAAATCAAACGGATCGTACAGAGCCTGCGGAGACAACCGTAAAATAAATTCAGTGACAAAATCTGTGGCATATCCTATTCCAAATATTAACACCTTACTTGAAAAACTCAACGGCAGCAATTTCTTCTCAGTGATTGACCTCAGACAAGCCTACCATCACATCCTGGTAGCACCAGAGGATATTGAAAAGACTGCAGTTATCACTATATTTGACCTTTTCGAATATCTTTACATGCCTTTTGGACTTAAGTGTGCTACACTGACTTTTCAAAGATTCATTGACAACATACTTTGCGACGACTCTGCTTATTGTTTGTCATATCTTGATGACATAATGGTATTCAGTCCAGACTTAAAATCTCATGCCAAGCATCTACGAAATGTCCTCTCACGCTTATCCAACCACGGTCTCAAGATCAACTGTGACGAGACGAAGATTGCAACTACCTCCGTGGACTTCTTAGGGCATCGTATCACGCCACAAGGTATTCAACCTTTTCCGTCTAAGGCGAATTGAATTTGAACATCTATTCACCAAAGACTGTTAGCGAGTTTCAGAAAGTTCTGGGATTACTAAACTAATATCGCAAGTTCCTTCCGGGCCTTTCAAGAAAACTTTATCCTTTGTGCAGGTACCTGTGGAATCGAAAAGGACTTAGCAAAAATTCAATCATTACTTGGTCATCCAAAGACAAGGATTTACTTCGACTCGCCATCAACTCGTTAGCAAATGCCACAATGCTAACGCATCCATATTTTCAAAGACCATTTCTACTCACGACAGATGTTTCTGAATTCGCTATTGGAGACACTTTGTAACCAGAGATCGACGGAGTTCGGAAGTCTATCAGTTTCTACTTGCGTACTCTCCAACCAGTTGAAACGAGATACGACACAGTGCGCAGTAGCAGATTTGTGGTTTTCACAGATCATGCGACATTTGTTAGCGCACTTCGAAACGCAACTTCAACTATGGCCAAGTACCCTGCCAGAGTGGAAAGTCAGCTTTCACGTCTAAGCGAATGGCAATTTGACATCTTTCACTTCAAGGGCGGATAAAACTTCATTGCAGATGCCCTTTCCAGGCCAGACGTATCGCTACAACCACCTCCACTGTCGCCAATCACTATCAACTCCGTGATACTCAGTGAACCTGCACAAACGCTATCCCTCCTGCGAACGGAACGGCGCGGTGACATTCACATTCAAAGATCAATAGCCCGTCACCCAACCAAGTTCATATGCCGTCTCTGGGAAAGCTTACCAATTGTTCACTTCAAGGGTACACAGCCCATCAAGCCAGTTCTGCCGACTAACATTCAGAGAAAAGTTTTCGACTCAATTCACTCAATTTCTCACCCAGGAAGCCAAGCGACTGTCCGACTACTCATAGATTGTGAGATCCATCCAAATAACCCGCTGTTCCACGATGTTGAAACATCAGGCGGCAAAGAGACGATACATCCACCTACAGACCGTTGTGTGGAACACGATTTGACGCCCGACATCCCACCAGCAACAGAGCCAACTGACGCCGTCACACCGCCGCGAGATATAGATGAACCAGAGTCAGTGTCAACAGAGCCAACGTTAGGGATTACTCGTTGCGGTAGAGCCATAAAACTTCCCGTAAAGTTAGCCCCATTCATTGTGTACTAATTTTCATTGTCGAGGGGTGTATGTAGCGCGCGGCTCCGCATTGCAACCCAACGAAGCTCAATTTCCTTAGGGTCACAAATACAAATTCTGGTTTTAGACAATCATTCTCTTAACTGTGATTTTAGCAACAATCTCTGTTAGTTTCAAGCAGTTTTAATTGAGGCATCTTGAACGGAAAATTTAATTGTAATTAATAGGGGTTTGTTTAATAAAAATACACACCCGCGCTTAATACGCCGGTAACATGCAATGGATTTATGTGATTTAAAGCTCAAAGCCAGTATTTACATATTTTGTGTACTTTATCCCTTTATACATAACTACTAACAGTTCAGCTAAGACATTCATACGAAAACTATCTGTTGGCTAAGACATTCTGGATTTATTTATTGTGTTTATTGTGACTCAGCTTTTATGCCTAGATATGAACTTGTGCTGACAATATACTATTTTTTTTGTCGTCTAGAGCACGGTCAATTTTGACAAACAGTTATTTTAAATTAATTTGCATCATTGTTTACAATATACGTATTATAATTCGACTTGGCCTTCTCACATTACCCATTGGATAAAGGCCTGATTTTAATCATGAGCACGGCACACGAAACTAATTTTCTCTGACAACCGCTACCAGGCATATGTAGGAATGGCATAGCATCTCTAAATAAACAGCTACCCCGCAAAACCTCCTACAATAACCACAAAATGTCCTACAAATTAACTCCCCATATAAAAATTGATAAACTTTTATTCGAGGACAAGTGAAGTTACCGCGGGTTTCATTAACAAATTATTTTTTTAATATCGAACTTTTTTGAATTTTTTGTTGTATAAAATATCAAATGTTATGGCTTGTCTTTGTTGACTTTATTATTCATTCTTCTCAAGATCTTGCTTTTTGTAGTACGTAGTTTCCATTGTATTGGTAAATACATCCAATTGCCTGTTTAAAAATTACTTGCACAGAATTTGGATAATAAATTATTTAATTGACTACAAATTATTATTCTTATAAGGCGAAGGATTTAAAATGCGCTTCAAGTAAATTTTGGTGGATTCTCTGTTTCCAAGATTTTCGCATTCAGACAGGTACTATTTAATATAATTTATAGCAGCATTAAGTTTGAGAATAAAGAAAAGTTAATCGAAAGACCTAAGAAGATTAGCTTAATTGTAGGCGCCGAGGAAATTAGTTCTTCATAGTTTGGTGAACATTCCAATCGTGTTGTAATCCCGAGTATTGAATCACAAGGGCTCTCCTACGTCAGTGATCAAAGAGACTCAACAAAAGATGGTGTATGCGCCAAGTTTCAATATGCGGAATTATATACCCAGTATGAAGATCATACCAGTCGCAATCATATAGATAACAGTAAAATTTTAACTACGTATAGAACAAACAACAAATCTGATTGAGTTGATCACGCTAAAATGTTTTTTTAAGTAGGAAAGATTACCGACCCAATAGAAATATTTGTTTTGGCCTGGTTTTCATTGCCTGAAAAATTGAAAAACTTATCCAGATTCAAAAAAATTATCATTAAATATTAACAATCTACTATATTTGAGCTTCTAGTTATAGAGCTTTGAAGTTTGCCCGATAAAGACTCAAAGGAGTAATTAAACTATGAATATTATAATCAGCAAAGTTTGGTTCAAGAACTTTGATAGAAGATATGCGCACAAGTTCAGTCAGTAAGACTGTTTTTAAGAGATTTTTGGTGGCTATATCAGCAACGAATATATCATAAAAGATAAAATACGTAGATTAAAATTCGTAATATAAACGTGTGCTGAATTGAGCCGTGTGTGGTCCGATGTGGTGAAAACAGGTTGCCCCACATTAAAATATTAACAATGGACCACTAACTGATGTCCAAAAATGGTTAAGGGCATTAATTAATTGTCAATGACATTGAAATAAAAATCGAAGTTTATGTAGAATTTTCTCCAGGATGCCACTCGTAATTACTTCATTTAGAATAGTACGTATAAAAATAGGTCTGACGTGTGCGTTTAGGAAATGACAGTTATCATTTTAGTTTCATGTGAATTTCTGTTACACGTGCCGTTAATTACATGTAACAGATTATTTCTCAGTCTTAAGCAAACGCTTACACACACACACAAACACATAGAGGTGGCATACACTTATCTAGTGATTAGTTAGATGTTGCTAAATCGCTGTAATTTCACTGGGATGAGTGTACACGTGCAATAGTTGATTACTCCTCAATCAAAAAGAAACGAGAATACATCCACACAGACATGGCGTACGCTTGCAGACATATACACAAACCAATTTGACAGACACTTTCCTAGCATTTTATGCTTAAGAGATCTAACAACAAGTACAAATGGGGCAGTTTAAACTAATATTTCCACTTGACATATTGATTGTCAACTTATTGTGATGAGCTTTCCATTGAAAAAGATATCCGTTTCTGGATATCGAAAATTTTGGAACAAAAACCAGAAAGACAGCGGATGCAAACAAATCGGATCGCAACCCGATAATCAGGTAAATATTATATTCCGTGTCGCGCAACATGTTTCTTTTAAATCTTATTTAGGTACTAAATACGGTGCTACAACAGTGAAGCTGCAAAATCGCTATCATCACATAAAAAAACAATTAGTAAGGCAAGTGGAAAATATTCGTTTCATTAAAATATGTTTAAAACATTGTGTAATTCCTAAATGTTTTAAATTTAAATTGCCATTTCATTTAAATGATAAAGGTAGATCTCTTAAACATGAACTGACTTTGAACATAATGAATACATTGATTAGGGATTTAGAAAAACGCAAATATGAACTAATTAGAGAGAAAACTAAAATAAGATCTATGTTACTTTCCTTTTTGCACGCGGATGACTTTAAATGTATAGAGGATTTTACTGATGTCGCACGTAATAGGGAGATAAAAAAGGTTCACATCAGGCATGATAGAAAGTTAGGAAATTTGGGCATCTATAGACAGACCATAGTTAGGACATGTCCTGCTGTAACTAATCGAGTGGTAAACCTCTCTAAAATAAATCTTAATGAGAATCAGCTGGAAATGCTTAATCGTGGTCTGAATACAGCTATCCAAATTGAGAAATCACCAAAAATGAGATAATTATTGAGGCTGTTAAAACAGCACAATTCCTCTCAGAGAAGGATAAAGTTAGGTTTGAATAAGACGTAGCTGCGGCTGTGCTAACATACGCAGAGGAAAAATATAAACCAAATTATGAAATAAAAAGTCTCAGGAAAGAGTTAATAGCAAACAGTGTGATATGTTTGAAAGCAAACAAAGGAGGAGCGACGGTTCTGATGAGTCAATCTGACTATAATGACAAAATGTATGAACAACTAGACAATATAGAGATATACACTAAAATTAATAAAGATCCTACGGATAAGCTACAAGGAGAAGTTAAATTATTGGTCAATAACATGATTGCTGAAGGAAAATTAGATCAAGCGCATGGTAACGCTCTCATACAAAGAGATACATTCGCTCCTAGGGTGTACGGTTTAGTAAAGATACATAAACCAGGCAACCCTTTGAGAGTTATTGTTAATGCCCAACACTCTCCAACATATAAAATGTCTAAGTTTCTATGTCATAGAATGAAGAAATATTCGTACTTCTTAGACAATACTTTGATGAATTCATACCATTTGGTTGAGATTGTAGATAAATGTGAGCTTAATGAAAACGATAGATTGGCGAGTTTAGATGTGGTGTCAATGTACACCAATAAACCAGTACCTAAAAAACTAGACTATTTTCAGCTTTTCCTGGTTGATCATCCAGTAATATTGGAAGGATGCAAAATGACGATAAGACACGTCATGGAGATGATGTACGTATGTTTGACCTCCACTTATTTTAAATTTAGGAATGCATTTTATAAGCAGATTAGAGGTGTTCCAATGGGGCAACCACTATCGGTTCCAATAGCTAACATCTTCATGCATTACATGGAGAAGACTCTCTTAGATATAACGCCCCTAAATCCTAAATTGTATGTACAATATTTGGATGATATATTAGTTATTTGGAATCACGGGGAGGATCAACTGATAAATTTCTTAAACATAGCTAATCAGGTGAGCGAGCTTAAATTTACAATTGAAAATGAATCAGGTGGCGAATTACCATTTCTGGATGTCAAGTTAATTAGAAATGGTACAAAACTAGAACGGGATGTTTATAGGAAGGATACTTACTCAGGTATCCTTTTTAATTTCGATTCAAATCATCCATATAGAATGAAAATCGGTATCTTAAAATCGATGATAATAAGAAGCTTAAGATTAACAGATAAAAAACATAGAGATATTGAATTAGGTAGACTGCGAGAAATATTCAGTGCTAATGGGTATTCTCTAAAGTTAATTGAAGCAACTATAATGAGTGTTATATGTAAATTTAATCATGACTGGATGTACCTGAAGTCAGATAAAGCAAAAGATGACCGGAGGGTAATGGTTATGCCTGACTCTAAACTAAGTAGGAAAATCAAAATGGTAGCAGCAAAATACAATATACGTACTATTTTAAAACAGACCCTACCCTGGGTATTAAACTTCCCAACCAAAAGGAGAAAATAGAATCGTTAGACACATCAGGAGTATATGAAATTCCATTAAACGACTGTAACCTGATGTATGTGGGTGAAACCATGCGCCCAATTAATGTTAGAAGAGGAGAACATAAAACCGCATGCAAGTATGCCCATGTTAATAGATCAGATCTTGCACGCCATACAGTAGAGACAGGACACACCATTAATTGGGATGGGTGCAGACGTATATCAATATGTAGCCGTAACAGGTCGACTAGACTGATTAGAGAATCCATCGAAATTAAATCGAGAAATGACATAATGAATGAAACAGCTGTAGAAAAATCACTAGGTCCTATTTGGAATACAGCACTAAATAATGGTAGAAAACGAAGATTGAACAAATCAGAATCAGAATCAGAAACTCGCTCAAGTAAAAGAATAAAAACACTGGACTGATATTAACTTATAGAGGTGGAGAGTGAGTAATTCAATATCGCCTAATTTATTTTTGATTAACTTATTATTTCATCCTTGATTACTTGTTATATTATTTCATCTTTTATCTTACGTTCTGTTGTTAGTGTAGCATCTTTTAACAAACATTTATTTGCATCTTTCTTTATCTAACAATTTTCAACTTCTTTTACGACCCCTTTTAATCTTTATTTTAACTATCCACCTTAATAGAATACTTTTCCGTTTTGCTAACTCTAAATTATTTACTTTATTCACAGTATCTCGCCCCCTTCTCTCCGGGATGCCACTCGTAATTACTTCATTTAGGATAGTACGTGTAAAAATAGGTCTGATGTGTGCATTTAGGAAATGACAGTTATCATTTTAGTTTTATGTGAATTTCTGTTACACGTGCCGTTAATTACATGTAACAGATTATTTCTCAGTCTTATGCAAACGCTCACACACACACAAACACACAGAGGTGGCATACGCTTATCTAGTAATTAGTCAGATGTTGCTTAATCGCTGTCATTTCACTGGGATGTGTGTACATGTGCAATAGTTGATTACTCCTCAATCAAAAACAAACGAGAATACATACACACAGACATGGCGTACGCTTGCAGACATATACACAAACCAATTTGACAGACACTTTCCTAGCATTTTATGCTTAAGAGATCTAACAACAAGTATAAATGGGGCAGTTTTAACTAATATTTCTACTTGACATATTGATTGTCAACTTATTGTGATGAGTTTTCCATTGAAAAAGATATCCGTATCTGGATATCGAAAATTTTGGAACAAAAACCAGGAAGACAGTGGATGCAAACAAATCGGATCGCAACCCGATAATCAGGTAAATATTATATTCCGTGTCGCGCAACATGTTTCTACTAAATCTTAGTTGATTAGTAACTTTTAATTGAAACAGAGTAATTTTCTGAAGGATAAAATCGGTTGTGACATTTCCACTAAGTTAGATCTGAACAAATCGTATTATCAAATACCCATGTAGGTAGAGTATACACTACTCACTGCAGTGCGATTTCTTTTGAGGCGGATCGCATCAGTTTTTATGCAGGGTAATTGGATTGAAGAATGCAAGTGAGACAATTCAGCGTCTGGCCGCGGTAGTTCATTAGGATTGGCCAATTGCTCGCGAGAACATAACCGTCATAATCATATGTAGTCAATCTCGGAAGTAAAACTGAGAGCAACTGGACATTGTGTTATTAAAACTGGGAATCTATGGATTGGTTATCAAGCCAGAGAAGAGCAAGACAGGTTGTTCAACCGTAAAATTTCTCGGATAAAATCCAGGCGATCATCGAGGTGCCGGAACCCCCAACTGTACACCAACTGCGTAGATTTTGGAATTATAAGTTATTACCGTCTTTTCATACCATGTTTAAGTGAAATTATGATATCGTTAAGTCGGCATTTGTTTCGTGCAAGTTTACGATCAAGAAGTACTGGCTTATTTATTTAAGCCAGGACGACAAGGTAAATTTCTTGATGGAGATAAATCTTTTAAGCGAAATATCCCCAATAGCAACTGTGGACTGGACTAAGCGGTTTAACCTGATCACAGACGCTTCCTATGTAGCCATAAGGGCCGTAATACATCAGAGGGAAAATGGTATTGTCAAGCAGATAGGATTTTATAGTACGAAACGCTTGAGAAGGTTTTACTTTCGGTTTATGCTACAGTGCTGCATTTTAAGCACTATTCAGACGGACATCAGTTCATGGTACTGACTGACCATAAGCCTTTTATGAGTATCCTCGGTACAAAAACAGGCTTAATTATTCTCGTCGGGTGAATGCACAAATAACCCAACTAGCAGAATTTGATTTAACGATTTCTCATATTTCCTTAAAAGCGAATGTGTTGGCGGATACTCTCAATAGACAACGCATATGAGACATATTTGATCCGGTCGTAGCCACTATTTGGTTCAATTGCACTTTCGAATGATCTTACTCAGCAACTGGTGGAAGTACAGATTGTTGATCGTTTATTAGATTTGTTGATTAAAACGTCAACGTACACACACAAGAAGTTTGGAGATAAATGTTTCCTCTATGAAATTTGCAGGAGATAACCTGGACCCTATGTACCTTTTGAATTAAGGTATAAAATAATTCAACAGCTACATGAATTTGGTTAACCTTCTATTAAGGAAACTATCAGGTTTGTCACTGATAGATATGTATAGTTAAAGATGTCGAAAATCATGAGGGCTTGAGTAGAAAATGTGCCCAGTGTCAAACTTATTATGCGTTGCGACACACTAAGCCCGAAACAAAACCATTTGGTATACCAGCGGACATTTGCCAAGTGTCAAATATGAAAAAGTATGACGACACACTATGACCGGAGTGACAATATTTAGTATACCAGCGGATCTTTTTTGCATATAGATATCGATGTTGCAGAAATGCCAGAAGCCTCTGGTCAGAGGTATCTAATCACAATATTTGATCGATTCAGTCGTCAGTTAGAATTAACAATTCTAAAGGATATGACAGGCTAGGAAGTTTTACGTTTGTTCTTGCATAATTGGGCGCCATCATATGTTATACCGGTTAGAATAATTATTGTTCATTCTAGTCACTTAATGTCTGAGCTTTTTCTCAGATCATTGAATGCTAAATGGACTAAAGTGAGACACACAAGTGAATACAATCCCAGAGCTAATGCGATGGTTAAGAGTTTGTACAGGGAACCGAAGGGTGCATTACGATGCATTGTATGATTCATTTTGATACTTTATTTCCCTATAGATTTTCTTGTAATGTGTACAGAGAATTATTAGAAACATTCATATCACAGCTTGTTTAATAGAAACTGCAAGCTGTGTTGATTGGTCTTCTATCTCGTTAGATTGATTTTTATGAGCTAAATTTGTCGTTTAGCTCAAACCAAAACTAAAATTTCAAAGCCAAAATTTTATATATTTTCAGATTTAAAGCTGATGTTACATGTATAAATAGCCAACAAGATCGGAAGAATTTATCTGACCCTGTTTTATTAGGGACAATTCAAAGTCAATCGTATTACTGATAAAAAATGCATTCATCAAAGTTAATTTTATACAAAATTGTGTAGCACTTTAGTGCTGCATAAGCCAATCGATTAGAATAAGCTGGGTGTGAAAATAGATGTGATGAATCCTCAATGAGTTTAGCTGATGTTCTGCTTTAATACAAATAGCAGACAACAGTATATATATTATCAATAAATTGGACAATAAAAATTTCCTGAATGTTCAGCATCAAGGGTTGGTGTGGTTTGCGCTAGCCTGTTCTAGTGCATCAGCTTGTGTAAAACTGCAAATGTATACATCAGGCGTAGGAAGTGCTGCTGCTAGGCTGTTCCATACACGTTAACAGTTTCATCATGCATATTATGTAAACTTTCCTCCAATTATTGCTACACAATTTGTTAGCCGTATCGTTTGGTCATAGCGCGTGAAGCAATTAGACAAATCAGAAAATTTTTGATAATCTCGTCGTCAAATAGAATGTGAGCTACAAAAGAAGATGCCAGGTTTAAATTAGTTTAGCCTGTGCAAACCCGATAATTGTTAATGAAGTAGTTCATTAAGAACAAAAAAGCTTTGTCATAATAGATTTTGTGATCCATAATATTCATGAGTGAATCGGTCAGGTTTCGTAACTAATAGAGTAGCTTTAAACATGACCACTGTCTGTACTATAATGTGAAGTTGGTGACTAATTAGTTTCGCGACACATGGCTTTAGCGAAAAGTTGCTCGCTGTATTATAAAAATATACGTGAACTAAAATGTGATCCATAGGATGCAAACATATGTTGTACAAACAATATATCATGAAAATCAAATGTTAAAAATAAATAAATGCTGTTTATTCTATACTTGCTGAAGAAATTGTATAAAACGAAGAAATATTCATTAAGCTACACAAATGTTAATTACGACCAGTCGTTTATATCACTTGAGACAGATGAGAGTATGGACTATGAATCATGTGGATCCACATGAGCTGATCACATCACGTGAATTAGAGCGCAACTGTTACAAGAAGAAGTAAAAAAATGAAATATTTGAAGTAATGAATAACGAAAAGAGAAAACAATTCTAGCAGTTACAGGTAAT
This sequence comes from Eudiplozoon nipponicum, assembly GCA_029291075.1. NCBI lineage: Eukaryota > Metazoa > Platyhelminthes > Monogenea > Mazocraeidea > Diplozoidae > Eudiplozoon > Eudiplozoon nipponicum. Next base: position 12,187 of record JAQBSW010012632.1, read on the forward strand.
GCAATGCGAGTTATGACTTGGTGAAGATTGTTGGCATGATGGGCCTGAAACGCATAAATTTGCTTGTATATCGCCAGGATCAGGTAGTTTAACTAAATGTTTTAACCTCTCTATGCTTATCGAAGTAATTGTCTCACCTTGTATTATATTAGAAAGTAAAATCTTCTAAGAACCATTCGAATAGATTCGTATATACGAGAACGCCTTTTACGGAGTACTATTTTCAATATATCGATAATGGTTAAAAGTTATTTAAAAATTTGAACCTGAGTTATGGCTAGGCGTAAATTTGTTGTTGGGAAATATTCCAGCTTACAATGTGTGCACGCAGTGATTTTATTCTTTTGACATATGGCACTCTCCGAGAATTATTGTTAGTGTTCTGCTTAATTATCTGACCCCAAAAACGACATATTATAAGTTTAACAATTACTTTACCACCTGGATGTGAAATGAAGTAAATTGAGTCAAAGGTTTCCCTCTGGGAGCCAGTGGGAAAAATTGGCTTCTGTAATTGTCTAGCCGAAAAAAAACAATTGGTAAACGCTCTAAAGGTCTACATACGAACTTAGTTGGATGACAAGCTACTGATCTCTCAATATGAGTGTCCATGTATTTCTTCGTCAGAAGAAGTATTCCGTTAAGATGAGCAAGTCCAACACAAGCTATACAAAATTACTAGAGGTGAGAGCCGCAGATGTAATTTTGCTTTCCATACATATGCAATGCGGTTTGATCCTCGCTAGTCAGTTTGCCGTCGTAATCTGAAAATGATTATGGAAGGTCGAAACGCGTCAGTTCGTGCGACTGGCGGTAGTTTTGTTATGTTGTTTGACGACAGGTTAAATACAATGAGGTTGGTTTTTACTTCAAGCTCGCAAACTTGATTTAAATAAATGTTCCTACCACACGCGCAATCAATTTTTGCTTAATTGAAATCCATAGAATTGGGTGAATTATGCGAAGGCGGTTGGGGCGAGATTTCTGGCCTTATAAGTGTGTCTTAAATGACACTTTATTCTATTTTTAAGTGGAAAATGTCGAATTTTCTTTTGCTAAGCCGTGAATACTGTCATTCTATTCTGGTTATGTGCTCTGCGCCTGTTAAAGTCGTATTTTGATGTACGTTATCTAAAGCATATGTTAGTATAAAATGTGCTGGTGCCCTTATTGCTAATTGAGTGACCCAACGCGTCATAGATAGCAGGTATCTCTCAACCAAATTTATCACATATAATTTCTACAGGTTTTGGCGCAGAGAAGTTAAAACTAATTGGCATTTAAATATTTTATATTTCGTGCTTTAAGTTTCGGTCGATTGCAAATTTCTGAGCATCTGTAGTGAGTAGAGTAGATCTTACAATGTTTGGATGTGTTGGCATAGTAGCATTTGATAATGGGTAACCGGTGCTCAGACATAGTTGTAATTCACAAATTTAGTGAACTTTAGTATAAATTGAAAACCATTTTTTTAGAAACATGTACCGACTCGGAAACCATTGTATTAGTACTATGTAACTTTTTGATACCATAATTTGCTTTCAGGTACTAACACAATAAACATAGTGTTGGTGCCCATTTCAGACTCGGTATATTTTGTATATAGTGAGCTAGCGATGAAGTCGCATTTTAGATTACTTTATATCAATTAGTTTGACTACTGCAGGTTTACAAATTCGAATAGGAGATTTTTCTTTCCTATTTTCCCACATTCCTAACCAAAATATTTTGTAGGTAAAGGGCATAATATTGACTCCTACTGATGAGTCACCAGTAAACACGAAGGAAATGTGCACGAGATTAGACTTCCCGCTCATACTGTTTTTGTTTTATACTTCTGGTCATATTTGAATTAATTTGTTACTAGGTGCGCAACACATGATGCAAAATTGCATATATACAAGTACTCCGCCACAATCTGTATTTAAATGTTATTTATTTAATTAAATTATTTCATGATTACCGCAAAATGTGATAGCTGATTTTGAATAAGGCAAGAATATATGGATTTGCAGGAGTAACAGTTGTTCAGAAATAATTGTACTTCTCAATTTTGTTGCACTTTAGCATGCATTGCAATCTGTTGTGTTGTTACCATGTACCTACTCGGCAACAATAGTGAAAACGCCCCAGCTTCAAGTAAATGCCGTACGACGTTACAAACTCGGTTAAAGTGCTATGGATATAGAGTTATTGTTCTGATAGGGGGCCCTTAACAGGGCCGGTCGTGCGTTCTCCGGCAATTACCGAGAAATATCTTTCAGAGTGAAGATGTCCTAGAGCCTTGGACTGACTCTGGCTGTGGTTCCTCCTGTTGTTGCGTTGTAATTTTGATGTGGAAACTTCGCTGAAGTTCTGCATTAATTGGCTCGTCTCGCTGGTTGTACAGCAAAAGGATGTTGCCAAATGTTGGTGAAAACAATCCAATAACTAGCGTATGTAATGAAAGCCGACAGCACGCACACGTAACGCAAAGCAGAAGGCAAATGCGACAACTGAACTGCATGGTAAATTTGCCGTGCTTAAATAGCCCTGCCATAGTAATATATGTCTACTTGCACACTATTGGTTAACGGCAAGTTTCGCTTTTTTCTCATTGGTGCAACGTAAATCAAATTGAATTTAATTTACGCAATATGTCGGCAATTAATTTGTGTCGTTACAACACTTTCCTCTCTGAAAAAGGAAAAAAAATCCTCTCTGTGAGGCTAGATAAGAAATGCATCACAGAGTTCGAACCAAGTTAAGCAAAAAAATAATGTACCATAAATGCTGAGCTTAAGTATGCATGTTGGTTGCTTCAACAATGTTATGATGCCAAGTAACCACTAGAAAATGCTACACAAATTGTTAGCTCTAAGGGTCGGTCATACCGTGTGAGGCAAAATAGAGCAGTGTAAGATTTGAGAGCCGCAGCGTGAAGATTTCGAGGTAAATCGCCTCTGAAGTTGCCAGGTTTAAGTTAAAACCTAGGCAAGCTGGATCATCGTCAATGCGTTTGTATACGACCAAAGGAGCTAGAGTGATTGCTCGACTGTGTGGTCATGATATTTGTAGAGTGGTCTTTGTGCAATTGATGAATTTGAGATATGCATTGAAAGTGGCCTGTACCATGATATGAAGCTGATCACTACTTAGTGTTGCTACACGAAAGCGTTAGCTCTAAGTAGCTGTTCATACCAAAATAGGCAGTGTGATGTCATGTGTGAGAAATACATTATAATGTCAAAATATATACATTAAAATCAAAGGTAACTGCATAAAATATGTACACGAACATTGCCTCAGAGATGGCATAATACCAAAGAACTGTTCAAAAATGCTACACAATTGTTAGCTAAGAACAGCTGGTTATGCCACCTGAGATAAATGCGAAAAATAACGTAAGGTTAAAAAAATATTTGATACGTAATGTTAATGTTTAAAAAAAAATCAATTTCGCGTTATACAAAGCAGGCTATTGAGATTGTGGGCAGACGGAGCCAGAGACGTGTGTAGAAGGTTGAACGCTCTCTGGATCAGGCGGTTTCATAAACGGTTTCCACCTGTCTATGCTTACTGATGACAGTGTAGCGCCTTGCATAATAATGAAGTATTTTGGTTGTCTGAGCAAAATTGGGTAAGGACCGCGATACTTTGGTTGTAGTGGTGCAACAGCATTGTCGTTGCGAACGAGTACTCTCTTGCAGCTGTGGAGCTGTGGGTGAACGAAGACTGGATGAGGCGTATGTCTCGGCTGCTGTTCAGACATGTTACCGAAATGAAGTCGAAGGCGGGTAGCTTCGTCTTGTGGGTCATCTTGTGCCGGTACTAGACGTGGGAGCTGACTAGGCAGGCTTAGATCCATGCTATACAAGAGTTGTGACGCAGACGTTTTAATGGATTCACGAGTACGGGAACGCATGGCCAGCAGAACTAAAGGTAGTGTATCGACCCAGTTGCCGTTAATGGACGAGGATGCTAAAGCAGCTTTGAGTTCCCTATGCATTCTCTCTACCATACTGTTAGCTTGGGGATT
>JAQBSW010012633.1:0-16203 GCA_029291075.1 Eudiplozoon nipponicum
AGATTCTTGCTGTCCAAGTTGTTTTAATGTGCGCACATTAAATGCGCCTACGTTAAAACCTAACTTAGGTTTAATGAATGATCGTCTACAAGAACCATTTTCGATATTTGGCAACCTAGTATTGGGCTCAGTGTTATGATCTAAACCAACCATATTTATAGTATCTAAAAGAGAGTTATTGTAAGATTGAGAAGAGGAAGGGGAAGGAAAGGACGCAGAATCGAATATAGAGTTGGAGTTGCCTGCAGTAGCCTGTTTTCGCTTATCCACCCTGCACGGCTCAGCAGATAAGGCGACCCTTTTTATACTGCGCGACGGCCGATGCAGTATGTAATTATTGTAAGTTGTACTTGTCATGGTTATATGTGGACTGTAAAAGAACACTAGGTCGCCCATTCCTAGTGATGGTTTTTATTCTGAGTTTTCCTTCTCCTAGATAGTCTGCCAACCAGAGCTGATGAGCACTATCTGCCCAGATGCCAGTGGCCAGAGTTTCCTTCAGCAGCCGAAAATTGCCACTCACGTCTGGAACGCCTGCTCTCATTCCGTCACTACACATTTAACAAAAAGTTACAGTGCAGTTAGACCAAACTCGAGGCTTCACATGAAATGGGATGATGGCTGTCCCTTTAAGACCCGGCAAGGTTCATGTTACCAATCCCGGGCAGACTAGCTTGAGTCCGCCGGTCGTCAAGCCGGAATTTCTATGGCTACGGGCCGAAAAATCAAGAAACACTAAAAACATGCAATTGTATAAAAATAGCCCAAAGTTCAAGAGAAAAGCAAGACTGAGCACATACCCATGATGATTATGATAACAAGGCAATAATTCCTTTTAGAACCTGCACTACTGTAAGCTGATTAAGTTATGCACTCAACTCTGACTAGCTGCAATACTACACTTAGATTATATAAGGAGTAAAAAGGAAATTTCGAAGATACAAGTATGTATTAGGTGTTGCGAACTAAGTAACAAATTAGTTCAGTTGTGACCAGATGGATAAACCAAAGGCAGCATGAACGGAAACTATAATCTCATGCACATTCTTTTGGTGCATACTGGCGACTCATCAGTAGGAGCCGGTATTACGCCCTTTATTACTTCACTCTTAGGAAAATGTCGTGGACTGATCATGGAACGGGTGAGGATAACAGCCACCAAGAGAATGTAGGAAATCATTTTTAAATAAGCAGCTACCCCGCAAAAGCTATTACTATAACTACAAACCGCCTACAATACAATGACTAAGTGGACTTGAGTCTACAATCATTGCATGGGATCTCATACACTCCTGATGTTTCTAAGGGTTCAATCTTTTCGTTTTGGTTGAGTATAGTGCCTAGTGTAAGGGACTTTTTCTAAAACCGTTCTTATATTGTATTTTAAAGCTAATGATTTCACTTTCCTACTTAAAATAGAGTCCTGTTATACCATGACCTTCCGCCTTTCCTTCACCTAAGCCACTTTTATGTACTTCAAACTGGGATTAAATTTTTTCACGACGTCCATCATTGTCGCACCTTTTAAATGAAAAGGAGAAATCATTAGTCTGAATATATTACGTCGTCTACTTATTTCTAACTTCCTATGCTTTATATCTGTTAACTTAAATCTTCTTAATGTTAATGACTTTAAGATACCGACTTTCATACGACACGGGTGATTGGACTTGAAATTAAGATCGATTCCTGAATGAGTATCTTTCTTATAAATTTCTCTTCCTAATTTCTGACCATTTCTAATTAATTTGACATCCAAAAATGGTAATTCACCCAATGATTCCCTTTCCAATTAAATTGGATTTCGCTCATTCTATTAGCTAAATTTAAGAAATTTACCATTTTATTATCACTATGGTTCCAGATCATTAATATGTCATCCAAGAAACGCAGGTACAATTTTGGTTTCAGTGGAGTCTTATCCAACAGATTATTTTCCAAATAATACATAAAGATATTAGCTGCTGGGAACGACAAACATTTTCCCATAGGAACAGCTCGAAATTGTTTATAAAATTCCTTGCGAAATTAAAAAAAATTTAGAGGAAACACAAATACACATCACTTCCATGACGTGTCCAATCTTCATTTTGCTTCCTTCTAATATTAAATGATGATCAACTAGAAAACGTCTAAAACAATCCAGAGCCTCAAGTACAAGTATATTTGTTTACATAGATACTACATCTAAGCTTACTAAACTATCCCTTTCATCTAGTGCACATTTATCCACAATTTCAACCAAATGAAAGGAGTTTAGCAAGGTACGTTCTAAGAAGAAGGAATATTTTCCTAATCTATGGCACAAAAACGTAGAGATTTTATATGTTTGGGAGTGCTGTACATTCACTATAATTCTTAAATGATTACCTGGCTTATGTACATTAACTAAATCATCAACTCTGGGTGCAACTGCGCCTTTTTGAATGTGAGTGTTACCATGCGTCGAATCCAATTCCTCACTAGCAATCATATTATTGATTAACAATTTTACTTGCCCTTGTAACTTATCAGTAGGTTCTTTTGTTATTTTAGTGTATTCTTCAGCATAACTTAACTGTTCTATCATTTTATTGTTATAATCGGATCGATTCATAATAACTGTAGTTCCTCCTTTATCCGCCTTCAGACATATAACATTATTTGATACTAAATCCTTTCTGAGACGTTAAATTTCATAGTTAGACTTAACTTCATCCTCTTGTTGTGTTAAAACCATTGAGGCAACGTCTATTTCAAAATTCACCCTCGCCTTAACCGAAAGAAGTTGTGCCGTTTTGACAGCCTCTGTAATCAATTCATTTCTAACCGATCTTTCATTGGGAATAGCCATGTTTAAACCACAGTAAAGTAGTTCGACGTGATCATTCTTAAGGTTTAATATTGGTAGGTTTACTATTCTATTTGTCCCGAATAATTATCACTTTCTTGGGGTCTATAAATTCCCAAGTCCGCTAGTTTTTCATCATGCCTAATTCTTACATTTTTGAAATATCCACTGCGGGCTTTATCACTGAAATCCTCAATGCATTTATAATCATCTGCATGCAAAAATAATTTAACATCGATCTTAATTTAGTTTTCTACTTAATTAGTATAATCTTACGTTTAGTTAAATCACGAATCAAAGCTTTTTTAATATTTATACAAAGGTCATGCTTAAGAGACATGCCATAAGCATTTAACTTAAAATTTAATTTAAAACGAAAACATTTATGACAACATCATGTTTTAAACAAATACTTATGTTTAATTTGGCCCTGAAGCATTAGTCATGTTTGGCATTTGTACAGCTGGGCATGATGATGATGATGATGATGATGATGTTGATGATTATGTTTTTACGCTTTCAGTGTGAAATTTGCACCCTGTAAATATAAGATACGTTTACAGCGTCACCCATCATTCGCTCCAACTCTGCAACAGCAGTGCGAAAATGTCGACATTGTTGACAGGTATACATAACTTGAGAGCTCTACCAATAATTCAGGCAACATGTGTGACGAGGTTAGTATGAGATTCGCGAAAGCTAGAGTAGTTTTCTCCAACCTTCGCTATTTATGCAGAAATGCGATTATATTACTCTGCCTTAAAGATCGTGTTCACGATGCATCTGCATTCGCAATATTAGCATACGATAGTTAGACTAGGCCCCATACAGGTGATGAATATAGACGGTTACAGGTATTCGACCACCGATTTTAGAGATGCATAGCACATGTATGATATTAAAAAGGAATGACCACCTATGATATATATAGACGTGTTTTAGGAGCGACCAACATGTGCTTTCATCAGAAAAATAAATAAGGCTGCATCAACTGCGTTGTCACAGTCACGCTTCGCATGGATATCGCGTCATCCTTCTGTCACTGCTTCGCGGGCCAATTATTTATAATTAAGTTGACATTAATTAACGATATTTTATGTTCAAATATGATATTTTTGAAGTTACCTCGGACTGTCACTGCGGTTGTTGTTATGAATCCTGCTAGAGTAGTCCCGTAGCATTGTTGACGAATCAGCTGCTGTCCGGCTATTTGTGGTGGAGGAAGTGCCTGTGTTGATATGTGCACTCCAAGAAAGCATGTTGTCGATCCCCCGACAGTCTGCAATTCCGAATTCATTACCGCTTACGCTGTGCAGAAATGAATATGTATATAATACTGTACTTCGCGAGCTATTGTGCGGCTGGTTCCAGCCAGCATTATTTTAATTATACTGTAGCACGCGGCTCCGCGTTACAACCGAACGATGTTCAATTTTGCCAAATATAGTTCTCTTCAAGGTCAAATAGTCTAACTCTGTTTTTACACAATATTTCTTTTAACTGTGATTTTAGAAACAATCTCTGTTAGTTTCAAGCAATTTTAATTGAGATTTCTTGAACTGCAAATTTAATTGTAATTAATAGGGTTTTGTTTAATAAAAAAACAACCGCGCGCAATATGCAGGTAACATGCGGTGGATTGAAGTTCCTTTGTGTTCAAACAATAGATTTATTGACTTTTTTGCATTAATCTCAGTTTACACTATTAATAACAGTTCAGATTTGATTCTACGCTTCAGGACATCCGAGTTCAATGGATTATTTTAGCTAAAACATTCAAAACCTAGCAAACAGTGGAATAATTATTTGTGATGTTTTTTCAAGACTTTTTACACGATTTTTATTCATCAATTATCAGTGACAATATTTACCAGTGACTTTAAACTAAATTGCTAATCAATCTGGATTTATATCATCATATATTTTCAATTATTTACATGTATTCATCACGATTCAGACGTTTGTGTTCCTGATAATTACTTGTATATAAGACATTCATTTGTCTTGACAATAAATCATTATTTTGCCGTCTAGAGCACTGCCAGTTTTGTTTAACTGTGAATTGATTCATGCTGAGCTACACCACTTGCAATAAACGTCTGATAATGGATGAGTTTTCTTACTTCACTCTTAGGAAAATGTCGTGGACTGATCATGGAACGGGTGAGGATAACAGCCACCAAGAGAATGTAGGAAATCATTTTTAAATAAGCAGCTACCCCGCAAAAGCTATTACTATAACTACAAACCTCCTACAATACAGTGACTAAGTGGACTTGAGACTACAATCATTGCATGGGATCTCATACACTCCTGATGTTTCTAAGGGTTTAATCTTTTCTTTTTGGTTGAGTATAGCGCCTAGTGTAAGGGACTTTTTCTAAAACCGTTCTTATATTGTATTTTAAAGCTAATGATTTCACTTTCCTACTTAAAATAGAGTCCTGTTATACCATGACCTTCCGCCTCTCCTTCACCTAAAACACTTTTATGTACTTAAAACTGGGATTAAATTTTTTCACGACGTCCATCATTGTCGCACCTTTTAAATGAAAAGGAGAAATCATTAGTCTGAATATATTACGTCGTCTACTTATTTATAACATCCTATGCTTTATATCTGTTAACTTAAATCTTCTTAATGTTAATGACTTTAAGATACCGACTTTCATACGACACGGGTGATTGGACTTGAAATTAAGATCGATTCCTGAATGAGTATCTTTCTTATAAATTTCTCTTCCTAATTTCTGACCATTTCTAATTAATTTGACACCCAAAAATGGTAATTCACCCAATGATTCCCTTTCCAATTAAATTGGATTTCGCTCATTCTATTAGCTAAATTTAAGAAATTTACCATTTTATTATCACTATGGTTCCAGATCATTAATATGTCATCCAAGAAACGCAGGTACAATTTTGGTTTCAGTGGAGTCTTATCCAACAGATTATTTTCCAAATAATGCATAAAGATATTAGCTGCTGGGAACGACAAACATTTTCCCATAGGAACCATGCGTCGAATCCAATTCCTCACTAGCAATCATATTATTGATTAACAATTTTACTTGCCCTTGTAACTTATCAGTAGGGTCTTTTGTTATTTTAGTGTATACTTCAGCATTACTTAACTGTTCTATCATTTTATTGTTATAATCGGATCGATTCATAATAACTGTAGTTCCTCCTTTATCCGCCTTCAGACATATAACATTATTTGATACTAAATCCTTTCTGAGACGTTAAATTTCATAGTTAGACTTAACTTCATCCTCTTGTTGTGTTAAAACCATTGAGGCAACGTCTATTTCAAAATTCACCCTCGCCTTAACCGAAAGAAGTTGTGCCGTTTTGACAGCCTCTGTAATCAATTCATTTCTAACCGATCTTTCATTGGGAATAACCATGTTTAAACCACAGTAAAGTAGTTCGACGTGATCATTCTTAAGGTTTAATATTGGTAGGTTTACTATTCTATTTGTCCCGAATAATTATCACTTTCTTGGGGTCTATAAATTCCCAAGTCAGCTAGTTTTTTAACATGTCTAATTCGTACTTTTTTATATCTCTACAGCGGGCTTTATCACTGCAATCCTCAATGCATTTAAAATAATCTGCGCGAAAAAAAGAATTTAACATCGATCTTAATTTAGTTTTCTCCTTAATAAGTATAATCTTACGTTTAGTTAAATCACGAATCAAAGTTTTATTAATATTTATACAAAGAGACATGCCATACGAATTTAACTTAAAATTTAATTTAAAACGAAAACATTTATGACAACATCATGTTTTAAACAAATACTTATGTTTATATGGCACTGAAGCATTAGTCATGTTTGGCATTTGTACAGCTGGGCATGACGATGATGATGATGATGATGATGATGATGTCGATGATTATGTTTTTACGCTTTCAGTGTGAAATTTGCACCCTGTAAATATAAGATACGTTTACAGCGTCACCCATCATTCGCTCCAACTCTGCAACAGCAGTGCGAAAATGTCGACATTGTTGACAGGTATACATAACTTGAGAGCTCTACCAATAATTCAGGCAACATGTGTGACGAGGTTAGTATGAGATTCGCGAAAGCTAGAGTAGTTTTCTCCAACCTTCGCTATTTATGCAGAAATGCGATTATATTACTCTGCCTTAAAGATCGTGTTCACGATGCATCTGTATTCGCAATATTAGCATACGATAGTTAGACTAGGCCCCATACAGGTGATGAATATAGACGGTTACAGGTATTCGACCACCGATTTTAGAGATGCATAGCACATGTATGATATTAACAAGGAATGACCACCTATGATATATATAGACGTGTTTTAGGAGCGACCAACATGTGCTTTCATCAGAAAATTAAATAAGGCTGCATCAACTGCGTTGTCACAGTCACGCTTTGCATGGATACCGCGTCATCCTTCTGTCACTGCTTCGCGGGCCAATTATTTATAATTAAGTTAATTAATTAATGATATTTTTGAAGTTACCTCGGACTGTCACTGCGGTTGTTGCAATGAATCCTGCCAATGTAGTCCCATAGCATTGTGGATGAATCAGCTGCTGTCCGGCTATTTGTGGTGGAGGAAGCGCCTGTGTTGGTAGTTGCATTCCGTCTCAGCCTGTGATCGATCGACAGACTATCGCAAAGGAGGACAATTTTAAATTTAAATAAAACACCAAAAAGTAAGAAATGCGTGTGAACATGCGAGTAAATGTTTGTTCATGCTAACATAAACATATCGTTCGTATCGATTTGGAACGAACTTGTTACCAGTAACTCGTAATCTAATGCAAAATTTCACACACATTTATACATAATTTCTCGGTAAAATGAGCATATACTACATTAAGTTATTTGATCCTTGTTTCAATTATTTCATTTTCAAATGCTTTGATGCCGTCTTTCAGGCCACTTTCTCAACGGAATGCTCATGACCCTAAAAAAGAATTAGCATGTATTAAGATGAGTGTTACATGTTTTTAAGTCGGCTTTATTTATAGCTACTGGTTGGTATCATAACAAAAACCGACTTTTCTCTAGGCAAACGTGCGTCATACATGTGCTTTCAATTGTGAGTCATTCATTTATACAAAAGTATACGTTCATCTAAATGAAACTACAGTGAACAATGTCAATTTCTCTTCGCAATTGTCAGAATAATTGCACTCCACTTTCTTTTTAAATGATGTATTTATGAGTGACATTTAGGGTTATAAAGGGTTCAAGATAATGTAAATACACCATTCCGAAAACCGTGCGACGCTTAAATACTCAAGAATGAGTGTATTACTAAGCTTAAATTAATGGTCAACGCCTGTTGAACCATTTTCTAACATACAACATCTGATCCGCTCGCATAGTCTGTTTTATATACTGTAGGTTCCTTCCAATTTATTTTTGGTACAGTTAACTCGAAACGGCTAGAACGATTTTCCCAGTTCTAATGTGGATTTCAAGAAATACAAATAATGGCTTTAATAATATAATTCAGAGACAAAATTATAAAACCTTGTCGGCTTATATAGCCTCACCATGCAAATATTTAGTATTCATGTTAAACCAACCAAATATAACATTGATATGCAAGACACAAGTTTACATATCATAAACATAAGATATTGGTCTCCACGGAACTTTATCTCCCTAGGCCATTTTCGCAATCTGGGTTGAATGACTTAATCGAAAAACTAATTATCTAAAACAAAGCTAATAAATACATAAAGTTCAAAACTCAAATAGGCAAACTGAACAGTTTCTAAGGCTTATAGCGTGGGTGGTCGAAAAAATTTTTTTTAAATACGTGATCTCAATATTTCATAAGAAAATATAATCAACTAATTCCTGAAAATAATGATCCCTGGGCGATCAAAAATCATCATTTTTCATCATTTCCAGCCAGACAAAAGTCAAGTGACTAATGTTTCACTGCCATATAACCATAAGGAGTGAAAAAAAAGTGAATTTAGATAAATTATTATTGAGATTTACGAGAGAGGGAGAGGGGTAGAGAGAGAATGAAAACCTTGCTACTATGAGTAAATTTATCTGGATAACTCACAGAAATGAGGCAAACTAAACCTCTCCACAACACCATTATGGCCAAGTTAGCATTCGGGCAAGGCGACATCAGCAACACAGCTTCCTTGCGGATTTCACCGTATCACGTCATAAAAAAACCGAACCTCGCAGCTAACTTTGCCCTACTAAGAAAAGAAAGTTACGAAGATGATTCTACTATACATTTGCAACAAGATCGCCACTGAGCTCGATTCGCTGCCATATCGCTAAGGGTTTCTAACCAAGAACTGTGATGTGCACGAGGACCCCATCCCGGCAGACGAGTGGATCCTATACTACCCAATTTGGATGTAAGTGACTTTAATTGTTTCTGCCATGTCGAAATCTGCCCACCTTGTTTCTTACGCCAATTTGGTGCTGGATGAGAGAACAGAGCTCTATTGGGCAATCGGAATGAGGGCATACGCAAAACGTGACCGAGCCAACGAAGTTGACGGAGCCTTATTTGCTTTTCTAAAGACGAGCACTTATTGTCAGATCCAAAAATACGTCTACGGATGTCAACGTTAGTTATTCGTTGTTGGTAACCGAAATGTGCTATACTTCTCAAACAACGATGATCGAATGCCTGTAAGCGTCTCAAATCATCAACTCTAAGAGGCGAAGTTTCACTAGCGTATAGTAAGACTGCGCGTACAGATGCATTCTAAACACGACCTTTAAGGCCAAGTGAAATATTCGCGTTTCTCCATAAATGACGAAGGTTCGAGAAAGCTACTCTAGCTTTCGCGATCCGTATTCTCACCTCGTCGGACATATTGCCTACGTTATTGACAGAGCTCCCAAGATATGTAAACCTGTCGACTATGTCAAGATCTTCATTCTGCAGTCGCAACGTTGGAGTGAGTGGTGGGTGATCCTGTAACAGTATCTTGCATTTACAGGGTGCGAATTTCATACCGAAAGACGGAACAACGTTTGCTAATCTATTTAAGGTGGTCTGGGCAGCATGCTGATTGTCGAATAATAGTACGATATCGTCCGCATAGTCAGGATCGACTAGTTTATCTCCCGGGAGAACTTCAACTCCAGCGTCCTGAATGTGTGAGAGAGTGTTGTTCATAATAGCATCGATTACAAAATTAAACAAAAATGGGGAAAGTGGACAACCTTGACGAACACCACTGCTGGTTGTAAAGTTATGCGTTAATTCGTTGTAAACCTTAACGCGACCAGAAGTATTTGTGTAGAGAGCTCGTATAATATTAACAAATTTAGTGGGCACACCGCTTTTGGACAAGATATGGAATAAAACATTGAAGTCTAGAAAGACGACTATTGTGGGACGGTGATATAGATGTCTCTGTTCGAGAACTTGCCTTAACGTGAAAATATTATCTATACAACCCCGTCCTGTTCTTCTCTTGTTTGTGATTCACGTGAAGCGTTAAGACGACGTAGGATAATCGAAGCAAATAACCTTGATACGACCGGAGTCAAACTTATACCACGATGGTTATCGCACGAATTACGATTGCCTTTTTTGAAGATGGGAATGATGGTCGACTCATTCCAGTCAAGTGGTACGGTTTCCTCATTCCATATAGTATGAAAAAGTTTGGTCAACGCTCCTGAAATTATATCGCCACCATCCTTAAACAATCTCGGAAGCAGATCATCGGGGCCGGCGGCTTTGCGGCGCTTAAGAGATAGAATTGCATCGCGTACTTCTAACTCGGATGGTTCTTCGGGACTAACATTCCACACTGTTGATGCAGACATGCTTTCTGGAAGCGGAACTGACGCGGGTGGCCAAGAAAATTGATCTTTAAAGTGTTCAGCCCACCTGTCAAGACGACTTATTTTATCGGTTATTAATTCGTTGTTACTATCATTTATAGTTTCGCTAACTTTTAACTTTCTCGGACCTGTTGCGCGTATAAGTTGGAACAAACAGCGACTATTACCTGAGGCGAAAGCTACTTCCATTTCTTCAGCCTTTCTGCTCCAAAAGTTTTCGAGATCGCCTTTTAGACTGCGCTTAAGTTGGCGTCTTATATTGCGACGGGTATTATTATGAGTCGAGCCAGGTGGAATTTGGCGCCTTATTTCGAGTATCTCCATAGATTTTACAGAGAGCCAGTGATTATTTCTACGGGTGCCTGCTATGCCACATACAGTAGTACCTGCATTGTGCATAGTGGAACTTATCTTGGACCAAAGTATATTCGGATTTTCGCTATTCAGACCAGTTAGATTAGCCTTTAGAATATTTTCATAGTTTTGTCGGAATGGACGGTTGTTCGAGTTTGCCTACATCAATTTGAGGTTTATTCTTAATTATTTTCCCGGAAAATTTAAGAGCAAATCTACAACGGATAAGTGCATGGTCCGAGTCGACATAAGTGTTCCAAAAAGAGCGACAATCCTGGATGCAACCACGCCATCTATAACTAATTGCTACATGATCTATTTGAGTCCACCGTTGTCCGGGTGCTGGAGGACGCCATGTAGCACAACGTTTAACACTACGTCTGAAATTTGTACTACTTAAATATAGTCTATGTTCAGCGCAGCTATCCAAAAGCCGTTCACCATTATCATTGCGAGTCGAGCTTAGAGTGTATCTTCCACCTAAATGAAATTCTGTGTTGCTTAAGCGACCAACTTGAGCATTCATGTCACCCATAACCAGGACTATATCCGAACTTCGTGCTTTACTTAGTAAGGAGCTTAATTCGGAGTAAAAAGCGTCCTTGCTTTCTTCTGTGCTGCAATCGGTAGGAGCATATGCAAATACAACGAAGAGGCAACGATGATAACGGTTTTTTGCTTTGATTTTAGTAGATGTATTTAAACGTGCCGCACACAATCGACTATTTAAAGGGATCCATTCAATTAAGCAAGCTTCAGCTCGCGCGCTAAGGGCAATACCAACGCCCCATTTACCGGCTTGAGAGGACTCTGTGGAACCAGATGTTCGAAGCCAATAACGCGTAGATAGGGATGGTGCAACTAGTTCTGTAATACACGTAGGATCCTGTATTCTGGTTTCAGATACGCAACATATGTCGATTTCTAATTTATCCAACGTACGAGCAAGAGATTCTTGCTGTCCAAGTTGTTTTAATGTGCGCACATTAAATGCGCCTACGTTAAAACCTAACTTAGGTTTAATGAATGATCGTCTACAAGAACCATTTTCGATATTTGGCAACCTAGTATTGGGCTCAGTGTTATGATCTAAACCAACCATATTTATAGTATCTAAAAGAGAGTTATTGTAAGATTGAGAAGAGGAAGGGGAAGGAAAGGACGCAGAATCGAATATAGAGTTGGAGTTGCCTGCAGTAGCCTGTTTTCGCTTATCCACCCTGCACGGCTCAGCAGATAAGGCGACCCTTTTTATACTGCGCGACGGCCGATGCAGTATGTAATTATTGTAAGTTGTACTTGTCATGGTTATATGTGGACTGTAAAAGAACACTAGGTCGCCCATTCCTAGTGATGGTTTTTATTCTGAGTTTTCCTTCTCCTAGATAGTCTGCCAACCAGAGCTGATGAGCACTATCTGCCCAGATGCCAGTGGCCAGAGTTTCCTTCAGCAGCCGAAACTTGCCACTCACGTCTGGAACGCCTGCTCTCATTCCGTCACTACACATTTAACAAAAAGTTACAGTGCAGTTAGACCAAACTCGAGGCTTCACATGAAACGGGATGATGGCTGTCCCTTTAAGGCCCGGCAAGGTTCATGTTACCAATCCCGGGCATACTAGCTTGAGACCGCCGGTCCTCAGGCCGGATTTTCTATGGCTACGGGCCGAAAAATCAAGAAACACTAAAAACATGCAATTGTATAAAAATAGCCCAAAGTTCAAGAGAAAAGCAAGACTGAGCACATACCCATGATGATTATGATAACAAGGCAATAATTCCTTTTAGAACCTGCACTACTGTAAGCTGATTAAGTTATGCACTCAACTCTGACTAGCTGCAATACTACACTTAGATTATATAAGGAGTAAAAAGGAAATTTCGAAGATACAAGTATGTATTAGGTGTTGCGAACTAAGTAACACATTTGTTCAGTTGTGACCAGATGGATAAACCAAAGGCAGCATTAACGGAAACTATAATCTCATGCACATTCTTTTGGTGCATACTGGCGACTCATCAGTAGGAGCCGGTATTACGCCCTTTATTACTTCACTCTTAGGAAAATGTCGTGGACTGATCATGGAACGGGTGAGGATAACAGCCACCAAGAGAATGTAGGAAATCATTTTTAAATAAGCAGCTACCCCGCAAAAGCTATTACTATAACTACAAACCGCCTACAATACAATGACTAAGTGGACTTGAGACTACAATCATTGCATGGGATCTCATACACTCCTGATGTTTCTAAGGGTTCAATCTTTTCGTATTGGTTGAGTATAGTGCCTAGTGTAAGGGACGTTTTCTAAAACCGTTCTTATATTGTATTTTAAAGCTAATGATTTCACTTTCCTACTTAAAATAGAGTCCTGTTATACCATGACCTTCCGCCTTTCCTTCACCTAAGCCACTTTTATGTACTTCAAACTGGGATTAAATTTTTTCACGACGTCCATCATTGTCGCACCTTTTAAATGAAAAGGAGAAATCATTAGTCTGAATATATTACGTCGTCTACTTATTTCTAACTTCCTATGCTTTATATCTGTTAACTTAAATCTTCTTAATGTTAATGACTTTAAGATAACGACTTTCATACGATACGGGTGATTGAACTTGAAATTAAGATCGATTCCTGAATAAGTATCTTTCTTATAAATTTCTCATCCTAATTTCTGACCATTTCTAATTAATTTGACACCCAAAAATGGTAATTCACCCAATGATTCCCTTTCCAATTAAATTGGATTTCGCTCATTCTATTAGCTAAATTTAAGAAATTTACCATTTTATTATCACTATGGTTCCAGATCATTAATATGTCATCCAAGAAACGTAGGTACAATTTTGGTTTCAGTGGAGTCTTATCCAACAGATTATTTTCCAAATAATACATAAAGATATTAGCTGCTGGGAACGACAAACATTTTCCCATAGGAACAGCTCGAAATTGTTTATAAAATTCCTTGCGAAATTAAAAAAAATTTAGAGGAAACACAAATACACATCACTTCCATGACGTGTCCAATCGTCATTTTGCTTCCTTCTAATATTAAATGATGATCAACTAGAAAACGTCTAAAACAATCCAGAGCCTCAAGTACAAGTATATTTGTTTACATAGATACTACATCTAAGCTTACTAAACTATCCCTTTCATCTAGTGCACATTTATCCACAATTTCAACCAAATGAAAGGAGTTTAGCAAGGTACGTTCTAAGAAAAAGGAATATTTTCCTAATCTATGGCACAAAAACGTAGAGATTTTATATGTTTGGGAGTGCTGTACATTCACTATAATTCTTAAATGATTACCTGGCTTATGTACATTAACTAAATCATCAACTCTGGGTGCAACTGCGCCTTTTTGAATGTGAGTGTTACCATGCGTCGAATCCAATTCCTTACTAGCAATCATATTATTGATTAACAATTTTACTTGCCCTTGTAACTTATCAGTAGGTTCTTTTGTTATTTTAGTGTATACTTCAGCATTACTTAACTGTTCTATCATTTTATTGTTATAATCGGATCGATTCATAATAACTGTAGTTCCTCCTTTATCCGCCTTCAGACATATAACATTATTTGATACTAAATCCTTTCTGAGACGTTAAATTTCATAGTTAGACTTAACTTCATCCTCTTGTTGTGTTAAAACCATTGAGGCAACGTCTATTTCAAAATTCACCCTCGCCTTAACCGAAAGAAGTTGTGCCGTTTTGACAGCCTCTGTAATCAATTCATTTCTAACCGATCTTTCATTGGGAATAGCCATGTTTAAACCACAGTAAAGTAGTTCGACGTGATCATTCTTAAGGTTTAATATTGGTAGGTTTACTATTCTATTTGTCCCGAATAATTATCACTTTCTTGGGGTCTATAAATTCCCAAGTCAGCTAGTTTTTTATCATGTCTAATTCTTACTTTTTTTAAATATCCACTGCGGGCTTTATCACTGAAATCCTCAATGCATTTAAAATCATCTGCGTGCAAAAATAATTTAACATCGATCTTAATTTAGTTTTCTACTTAATTAGTATAATCTTACGTTTAGTTAAATCACGAATCACAGCTTTTTTAATATTTATACAAAGGTCATGCTTAAGAGACATACCATACGCATTTAGCTTAAAATTTAATTTAAAACGAAAACATTTATGACAACATCATGTTTTAAACAAATACTTATGTTTATATGGCACTGAAACATTAGTCATGTTTGGCATTTGTACAGCTGGGCATGACGATGATGATGATGATGATGATGATGATGTCGATGATTATGTTTTTACGCTTTCAGTGTGAAATTTGCACCCTGTAAACATAAGATACGTTTACAGCGTCACACATCATTCGCTCCAACTCTGCAACAGCAGTGTGAAAATGTCGACATTGTTGACAGGTATACATAACTTGAGAGCTCTACCAATAATTCAGGCAACATGTGTGTCGAGGTTAGTATGAGATTCGCGAAAGCTAGAGTAGTTTTCTCCAAGCTTCGCTATTTATGCAGAAATGCGATTATATTACTCTGCCTTAAAGATCGTATTCACGATGCATCTGTATTCGCAATATTAGTATACGATAGTTAGACTAGGCCCCATACAGGTGATGAATATAGACGCTTACAGGTATTCGACCACCGATTTTAGAGATACATAGCACATGTATGATATTAACAAGGAATGACCACCTATGATATACCGCGTCAACCATCTGTCACTGTTTAGCGGGCCAATTATTTATAATTAAGTTAATTAATTAATGATATTTTTGCAGTTACCTCGGACTGTCACTGCGGTTGTTGCAATGAATCCTGCCAAAGTAGTCCCATAGCATTGTGGATGAATCAGCTGCTGTCCGGCTATTTGTGGTGGAGGAAGCGCCTGTGTTGGTAGTTGCATTCCGTCTCAGCCTGTGATCGATCGACAGACTATCGCAAAGGAGGACAATTTTAAATTTAAATAAAACACCAAAAAGTAAGAAATGCGTGTGAACATGCGAGTAAATGTTTGTTCATGCTAACATAAACATATCGTTCGTATCGATTTGGAACGAACTTGTTACCAGTAACTCGTAATCTAATGCAAAATTTCACACACATTTATACATAATTTCTCGGTAAAATGAGCATATACTACATTAAGTTATTTGATCCTTGTTTCAATTATTTCATT
>JAQBSW010012634.1:0-16203 GCA_029291075.1 Eudiplozoon nipponicum
TTCATTAATTCATTAATTCATTAATTCATTAATTCATTAATTCATTAATTCATTAATTCATTAATTCATTAATTCATTAATTCATTAATTCATTAATTCATTAATTCATTAATTCATTAATTCATTAATTCATTAATTCATTAATTCATTAATTCATTAATTCATTAATTCATTAATTCATTAATTCATTAATTCATTAATTCATTAATTCATTAATTCATTAATTCATTAATTCATTAATTCATTAATTCATTAATTCATTAATTCATTAATTCATTAATTCATTAATTCATTAATTCATTAATTCATTAATTCATTAATTCATTAATTCATTAATTCATTAATTCATTAATTCATTAATTCATTAATTCATTAATTCATTAATTCATTAATTCATTAATTCATTAATTCATTAATTCATTAATTCATTAATTCATTAATTCATTAATTCATTAATTCATTAATTCATTAATTTATTAATTCATTAATTCATTAATTCATTAATTCATTAATTCATTAATTCTTTAATTCATTATTTCATTTACTGATTATATATTTAATTCATTATATTACTAATTTATTGATTCATTAGATTCTCATTTAATGAATTATTTAATAGATAAAATCATTAATTCAGTAATTCATTAATTCATTAATTCATTTATTCACTAATTCATTAATTCATTAATTCATTAATTCATTAATTCATTAATTCATTAATTCATTAATTCATTAGTTCATTAATTCATTAATTCATTAATTCATTAATTCATTAATTCATTAATTCATTAATTCATTAATACATTAATTCATTAATTCATTAATTCATTAATTAATTAATTCCTTAATTAATTAATTCCTCAATTCATTAATTCATTAATTCATTAATTCATTAATACATTATTTCATTATTTCATTAATTCCTTTATTTATTAATTCATTAATTCACGCGTTTTAAATTCATATAATTATTTAATTCATTAATTCATTAATTCATTAATTCATTAATTCATTAATTAATAAATTCATTAATTCATTAATTCATTAATTCATTAATTCATTTATACATTAATTCATTATTTAATTGCTTGGCTTATCCATTAATTCGTTAACGCATTAATACGTTAATTCATTAATTAATTAGTACAATATTTCATTGATTAATTAATTAATTCATTCATTAATTCATTAATTCATTAATTATTTAATTCACTTGTTCATTAATATAATAGAATAGAATAGAATGGAATATCTTTTTTTGGATTCAAACCACAGATGTTCCATCAAATAATATAGTTGGAAATTGTACAACATAAAAAGATATCACATCACATAACTATGTGCATTTAGTTGTACTGTACAATTTATCATCATCAGAACTTACGGCTGTATATAGTGATAGATTCTTCATCAAAAATAGGAAAATTTAAGGTATAATTCGAGTGTAACATTTTACATGAATAAAGGGAACGATGACTAATAATTGATTGTATGTATTGTTGATTAACAAGATGATATAATGCATAACATTTCAGTTTTAATAATACAAAACTTGAAGATAGAATCTCGAAAAGTTGTGCTGCTGAAAAACAATTAATTCTTTCTTTTATTTAACCATGAGAAGGTATTATCATAATCAAAATTAAAAATATCAGCCCGATTGAACACTTTTTCTAGTTTGGTAGATAAAAATTTAAAAGACGTTTTAGATGGAGGCTTTCCTCTAAGCCCCTTTTGCAATTGATAGTAAATTTTGTAAATTTTTGAATAATAGAATAGCTTGCTCGCCACATTCCCCACCAATGGTGGAGATATTGCCAAATGTCCAGATCTAGTTCTAACTTCATGACTCTTTCTTATTGGATTCATATAGGCACCAGTCCACTGGTTCAAATGGGAAGCTTTTATGCAATACCACATCCTCCGAAACTATAAAGTTTGCATTGATACAAACTGTCATCTAATGGCGTATATAGTGCCGGAGATAGGACTAATTTGTTTCACATCTTTTCTTTGTACAGCTTTTATCTTATTGAACAAACCCATTTTTAATGGATTCCAAGTAGCGGCAGCATATTCTAGTATCGGTCTAATCCATATTATAAAAATTTTAAATTTTATTTAATTCCATACTATATTTCTATTTATTAATGCCCATCTGTTCTTGGCACTGCCTACTATCCTTTCAATATGTCTCTCAGCAGAAGCTGTACAATGAATAGTTATGCCTAAATCCTTAATTTCTTGCATAAGTTTAATCTCAAAAACATCATTAATCTCAGCATCATGAAAATAAACATAATTGAATTCTGTTCTGTTACCTATTTTTAAAGCTCTCGTCTTTTTACTGTTTATTCTCAGCCCTAGTGTTAACAAGTATCTACTTAAATCCTACAAATCTAGTGTCACATTATTTTTGGAGAATTCGTCATTTTTTGGATCAACTGGAAAGATTATTTTTAAATCATCAGCGATTTTGCAAACTCGACCGTTAGGGATCTTAGTTTCCAAATGTGCAAATACAATTTTAAATAAAATTGGCCCCAAACTTTATCCCTGTGGAACTCCACTTGTTACCCTTTTCGATTTAGATATCAAATCGTTTACTTAAATACTCATTCTTCGATTATATAAATAATATCTAAGTAATCTAAAAATATTCGGATCAATATTCAATAAATTAATCGCATTCAAAATAGCATCAAAAGATATAGGGTTAAAAGCTTTTGAGATATCTATAAATACAATTAATGCATCTAAATTTTGTCATCTAATATAATAACATGTTTCCACATAGAGAGAATATTAGTAGTTGTCGACCTGTCTTTCGCAAAGCCGTGTTGGCATATATCAAAATGAGCCGGCAACATACGTTTAAAATGATCTAGTATCAATCGTTCTATTATCTTCAAAAAACGAAAGGATAATAGAGATTAATTTACAATCACTGACACACGTTTGCTTACTTACTTTTGGCAAAGGTTTAGCTACTATCGTTAGTATATCGATTGGTAATTTCCCATTCTTCAGAATTCAATTTATAAAACTGCAGAGCGCATTCATAAAATTTAGAGGTAATTGAAATGGGTTATCAATCGATATACCAAGGTGATCTTTTTGTTTTTTTCAATTTGATTTCTAACATTAATTTTATCAATGCATCACTGTCAATAACAATCCTAGAACCTGGTTTCCCGAAGGATCAGGTAGATCAATTAAATTGCTGCGTTCTGTGGATTATATATTAAGTTGCCAAATACTCCATCCAATTCACAGAGAAATTCATAATCAGTTTTAACCACAGGTAATAGAAGTTTCATTTTTTTCTTATATTTACTGTAGTCTGTGAGGAGTTTGTATCCTAGTCTAGGATAAATCTTTAGTTTGGCCAAAATATTCTCTCTGATCTTTGACGGATTATCAGCAGTGATGAATTAATTTCTTTATCGATCAAATCTAACCTCATTTTTTAATACTATTGATAAGACCACATCTCATTTTATTATCTCGTCTGATTCTCAGCTTACATAACTTCCAATTGATTCGCATTGGTATAACATCCGTAAATGTGGATGTCCAAAATATATAAGATAATAACAATAATGAACACTAATAATTAATTCATTAATTCATTAATTCATAAATTCATTGCTTCATTAATTCTTTAATTCGTTAATTCATTAATTCATTAATTTATTTATCCATTAATTCATTAAATCATTAATATGTTAATTTATTACTTCTTTAATTCATTAATTTATTACTTAATTAATTCATTACATTTTCAAAGCATTAATTCGTTAATGTGTCATTTATTTAATTCGTTAATTCATTAATTCATTAATTCATGAATTCATTATCTCAGTAATTCATTAATTCATTCATTAATTCATTAATTAATTAATTAATTAATACTTTATTTTATAAAATAAAATTATTCATTAATTCAAAAATTCAATAATTCATAAATTCACTAATTAATTACTTCATTAATTCATTAATACTTTAATTCATTAATTCTTTATTTCATTAATTCTTTAATTCATTATTCATTAATTAGTTAATTCATTAATTAATTATTTCCTTAATTTTTTTATTCATTATTTTCTCATTTCATTAATTTATTAATTCATTAACTCATTAATTCCTTAAATCATTATTCCACATTCCTTGCTTCATTAGTTCATTAATTCATTTTGCATTAATTCAGTAATTCATTAATTCATGAATTAATTATTTAACTAGCTCATTTATTAAATATAATCATTAATTCATTAATTTAATAATTCAATTATTCACAAAATAATTAATTAATTAATTCATTAATTCATTAATTCATTAATTCATTAATTCATTAATTCATTAATTCATTAATTTATTAATTCACTAAATCATTAATTCATTAATTCATTAATTCATTAATACATTAATTCATTAATTCATTAATTCATTAATTCATTAATTCATTAATTCATTAATTCATTAATTACATTAATTCATTAATTCATTAATTCATTAATTCATTAATTCATTAATTCATTAATTCATTAATTCATTAATTCATTAATTAATTCATTCATTTATTCATTAAATCCATAATCCATTAATTCATTAATTCTCTAATTCATTAATTAATTTATACATTAATTCATTAATTCAACATTAGGTTAATTCCTTAGTTACATAATTTATTAATTCATTATTTCTTTATTTCATCACATTTGTAAAGCATTAATTCGTTAATGTTTCGAAATCATTATTTCCTTAATTCCTTAATTTATTTATTCATTAATTCATGAATTCATTAATTCAATAATTCATTAATTCACTAATTCATTGCTCTATTAATTCATTAATTCTTTATTCATTAATTCATTAATTCATTAATTCATGAATTCATTAAATTAATTAATTAATTCATTCATTAAATCTTTCATTAATTAATTAATTAATTTATTTATTTATTAATTCATTTAGTCATTAATTCATTATTTTATTATTTCATTAATTCATTAATTCATTATTTCATTGTTTCATTAATTCATTAATTAATTAATTGACTTATTCATTAATTTATTAATTCATAATTAATTATTTAATTAATTCCTTATTCAATTAATTCATTATTTCATTAATTCATGAATTGCTTTTTTCCTTAATTTATTATTTCATTAAACATTTTATCCATTATTTCGTCCATCGGAAGTTGGCAAAATAAAAAAAAGTTAATGAACAATCAGGAACGGAAACTGTCAATTTCTGATCAAGCTGTTAAACGGAATCAACCGCGTGAGATTGCAACATCAAAAAACGATGTATCGTTACTAAATGTTGTGGACAGAGGGGGGAGAGGAAGCATGGCCTGGAAGCCCGGGAAAAGAATGGTAAAGAAGCCAGCAAGGTTGAATCAGTAAAAGTCGACACTTGTTTAGATAAGTCGCTTTCTACATTTACCCTATTTTATGCTAACTATCGAAGTGTTAAGAATAAGAACTTTTTACTGTGTTATTTTATAATAAGTAATGATTTCGATGTTATAATATTATCTGAAATCTGGCTTAACAAGGATATTAAAAACCATGAATTTGATATTCCTCACTATTCTTTATTCAGAAAGGACAGGTCGCTGGATAAAAGAGGTGGAGGAGTACTCATTTATTGTAAATCTGTATTTAAGGCGAAAATTTTATATACTAGTGATGATAATGCTATCATTGATTTCTTATCTATACAATTTGATAATCTGATCTTAACAGCGGTTTACAGACCGCCGTATGCTACTTTATTTGATGATCAAACATTTACCAATTCTTTTCAATCTATCTTTGACTGCCATGGCTATAATGTAGTGGTAGGTGATTTTAATAAGTTACAGGACTGTGAAATAACCAATTTTTTTTCTAACCATGATCTCAAGCAGATTATAAATGAATCAACTGGAGGTTCGCAATGCTTAGATCATGTATACTTAGAAACTGAAATGATGGAATCGCACAGTTATGATGTTGTCAATTATTTCAAAGAATTGGATCACAAACAAATTATTTTACAATGGAACATCTTGAGTGGCATAACACAGAAATTAAGTTTTGAAAATGCACACGTGCACTGTTCCAGAATCAACTGGAATTTTTTTTAGAGAATTAAGCATACTGATTGATTATGAGAGTTTTTATTTCTTGAATACTGATGAATTTGTTTCTTCTGTTTCATCGTTATTATCTATTTTATTTCAGGAATCTACGTTTACGGACATTATACCAAAACGAATTAATAGGAAATTGTGTAAACTAAGAATTAAACGAGATAATATAATAAAGTGTAGTCTTATCAATAGTATTAAACAAATGAGGTTAGATTCCATTGATAACGAAATTAATTCATCACTGATAATAATTCGTCAAAGATCAGAACGAATTATTTTGGCAAAAATGAAGAGTAATCCTAGATTAGGATTCAAACTCCTCACAGATTACAGTAAATACAAGGAAAAGTTAAAGATTATTCTACCTGTGGATAAAATTGAGTATGGATTTCTCTGTGAATTGGAGGAAGTATTTGGCAATTTGATATGCAACCCACAGAATGCAAGAAATTTTATAGAACTATCTGAACCTTTGGGAGACCAGGAACCAGGATTTGTTATTGACAGTGATGAATTAATAAAATTGATGTTAAAAATCGAATCAAAAAAACAAAAAGTTCACCTTGGTTTTTCGATTGATAATCTGCTTCAATTTCCCTTAACATTTAGGAATGTGCTCTGCAACTTTATAAATAGAATTTTGAAGGATGTGAAATTACCAATCGATATATTAACGATAGTAGCTAAGCCGTTGCCAAAAGTAAGTAAGCCAACGTGCGCCAGTGATTATAGATTAATCTCTTTTATCCCTTCGTTTTTGAAGATAATAGAACGATTGATACTAGATCATTTAGAACGTATGTTACCGGCTGATTTTGACTTATGTCAACATGGCTTTACGAAAGGTAGATTGACAACTACTAATATGCTTTCCATGTGGAAACATGTAATCACATTAGACGAGAATAAGTTAGATGCATTAATTTTATTTATAGATATCTCAAAAGCTTTTCACTATATATCTTTTGATGCTATTTTGAATGCGATTAGTTTGTTGAATATTGATCCGAATATTTCTAGATTACTTAAACACTATCTATATAATCGACGAATGAGTATTCAAATAAAACGATTTGATATCAAAATCGGAACGAGTAACGAGTAGAGTTCTACAGGGATCAAGCTTGGGGCCAATTTTATTCAAAATTGTATTTGCAAATTTGAAAACTAAGATTCTTTAAGGTCGAGTTTGCAAATTCGCTGATGATTTAAAAATAATCTTCCCAATTGATCTAAAGAATGTCAAATTCTCCAAAATAATGTGACATTAGATTTGTATGATTTGAGTAAATATTTGATTACACTAGGGCTGAGAATAAACAATAAAAAGACGAAAGCTTTAAAAATAGAGAACAGAACAAACTTTTATTATGTTTATTTTCATAATGCTGTTATTAATGATATGTTTGACATTAAACTTATGCAAGAAATTAAGAATTTAGGCATAACTATTCAATGTACAGCTTCTGCTGAGAGACATATTGAAAGTATAGTAGGCAGTGCCAAGAAAAGATGGGCACTAATAAATCGAAATATCTTATCAAATGATATAAAACTTCAAATGTATATAATATGGATTAGACCGGTACTAGAATATGCTGTCGCTACTTGGAATCCATTAAAAAAGGGTTTGTCTAATAAGATAGAAGCTGTACAAAGAAAGGTTGTGAAACATATTAGTCCTATTTCTTGCACTATATACGCCTCTAGATTACAGTTTGTGTCATTGCAATCACTGTGGTTTCGGAGGATGTGTTATTGTATAAAAGTTTTCCATTTGAACCAGTGGACTGGTGCCTATATGACTCTGATAAGAAAGAGTCATGAAGTTGGAACTAGATCTGGACATTTGGCAATATCTCCTCCTTTGGTGGGGAATGTAGCTAGGAAGTTATTCTCTTTCTCGAAAATCTACAAAATTTATAACCAATTGCCGAAGAGGTTTAGAGAAATGCCTCCATCTAAGATGTCTTTTAAAACTTTATCTACCGAACCTGAAAAAGTCTGCGATCCTGCTGATATTTAAAAAATTTTTTTGATTATGATAATACTTTCTCATGGTTGAATAAACGACAAGGATAATTGTTATCGGAAACAGATTTTCTTGAGATTTTTATTTCCAAGTTTTGTATTATTATAATTGAAATGCTATGCACTATTTCTTCAAATTAGTTAACATTACATACAATCAATTGCTAGTCATGGTTCTCAATTTTTGCATAATGTTACACTCGAATTATATCTTAATTGTTCCTAATTTGATGATGTATATGTTATACTTTTCAGTCGAACTTTCTGATATTGATATATTGTATTGTACAACTAGTGAGATATACCTATCTACATGAGATTAATTGCACAATTATTGTGATGTGATAATTTTTTTAAATATTCATTGTACAATTTCCAATTTTATTATTTGATAGAATATGTGTGGTTTGAATCCAAATAAAGATATTCTATTCTATTCTATTCTAATTAATTAATTCATTATTTGATTATTTCCTTAATTCATTATTTCATTACTTATTTAGTTCATCACGTTTTCAAAGAATTATTTCGATAATGTGTGAAATTAATAATTCATTAATTCTTTAATTCTTTAATTCATTAGTACAGTATTTCATTAAATAATTAATTAAATAATTAATTCAATTATTAATTCATTGACTAATTCATTAATTCATTAACTCATTGATTAATTACTTCATAAGTTCATTAATTAATTTTATTCATTAATTCAATAATTCAATAATTCATTAATTCCCTAATTCATTACTTCATTAATTCGTTAATTCATTAATTATATAATTCATTAATTAATAAATAAATTAATTAATTAATTAATTAATTCATTAATTAATTCATTCATTAATTCCTTAACGTTTAATTCATTAAACCAATAATGCATTAATTTATTAATTCTCTAATTAATCAATTAGATTATTCATTAATTCATTAATTATTAAATCATTAATTCATTAATTCGTTCACTCATTACTCTTTATTTCGTCACATTTTAAAGCATGAATTCGTTAATTTTCGAATTCATTATTTCCATAATTCCATAATTTATTAATTCATTAACTTTATTCATTAACTCATTAGTTCATTAATTCATTAACTCATTAGTACAATATTCCATTGATTACTTAATTAATTCTTTCATTAATTCATGAATTCATTGATTAATTACTTCACTAGTTCATTAGTAGATTAGAATAGAATAGAATAGAATATCTTTATTTGGATTCAAACCACACATGTTCCATCAAATAATAAAATTGGAAATTGTACAATATAAAAAGATATCACATCACATAAATATGTGCAATTAGTTGTACTGTACAATTTATCAGCATCAGAACGTTCGGCTGTAAAAAGTGATAGATTCTTCAACAAAAATAGGAAAATTTGAGGTATAATTCGAGTGTCACATTTTGCATGAAAAAAGGGATAAAAATTTATAAGACATTTTAGATGGAGGCATTTCTCTAAGCCCCTTCGGCAATTGGTTATAAATTTTGTAGATTTTCGAGAAAGAGAATAACTTGCTCGCTACATTCCCCACAAAAAGAGGAGATATTGCCAAATGTCCAGATCTAGTTCCAACTTAATGACTCCTTCTTATCGGAGTCATATAAGCACCAGTCCACTGGTTCAAATGGAAAACCTTTATACAATAACACATTCTCCGAAACCACAGAGATTGCAATGACGCAAACTGTAATCTAGAGGAGTATATAGTGCAGGAAATAGGACTAATATGTTTCACAACTTTTCTTTGTACAGCTTCTATCTTATTAGACAAACCCTTTTTAATGGATTCCAGGTAGCGACAGCATATTCTAGTACCGGTCTAATCCATATTATATACATTTGAAGTTTCATATCATTTGATAAGATATTTCGATTTATTTGTGCCCATCTTTTCTTGGTACTTCCTACTATACTTTCAATATGTCTCTCAGCAGAAGCTGTACATTGAATAGTTATGCCTAAATCCTTAATTTCTTGCATAAGTTTAATCTCAAACATATCATTAATCACAGCATCATGAAAATAAACATAATGAAAGTTTGTTCTGTTACCTATTTTTAAAGCTCCCGTCTTTTTATTGTTTATTCTCAGCCCTAGTGTAATCAAATATCTACTCAAATCATACAAATCTAATGTCATATTATTTTTGGAGAATTCGACATTTTTTGGATCAATTTGAAAGAAAATATTTTTTAAATTACTAGCTTGATCCCTGTGGAACTCCAATTTCGTTACTGTTTTGATTTTGATATCAAATCGTTTACTTGAATACTCATTCGTCGATTATATAGATAGTATTTTTGTAATCTAAAAATATTTGGATCATTATTCAACAATTATTTAATTCATTCATTTATTCCTTAATTCATTAATTCATTATTTCATTAATTTGTTGATAATAATTTTTATTTCACACTTTAATACTATTATTCAATATTGTATTAATTCATTACCTATTATTTACACTATTAATTCATTAATTCCTTAATTCATTAATTCATTAATTCATTAATTAATTAATTCAACAATTCATTAATTCATTAATTTGCTTATTCATTTATTTATTAAGTTTTTAATTCATTTATGCATTAATTTATTATTTCAGTGCTTCATTAATTCATTTATTCATTAAATAATTAATTCACTATTTCTCTAATTTTTTGATATATTAATACCTTATTTCATTCATTCTTTAATAAATTTACTCATTAGTTCATTAATTCAGTAATTCATTAATTCATTAAATCATTATTTCATTAATTCATTAATTCATTAATTCATTAAATCATTCATTCATTATTTCATTAATTCATTTATCCATTACCTAATTATTACACATGTTACTCATTACTTTCTTAGTTCTTAATTTATTATTTTTAATGTCCATACTTTTATAGTATTAATTGGTAAAGTTTAAATTACACTATAAATTATTAATTCATTTACGCATTAATTATTATTTCATTTATTCATTAATTATTTATGTATTAATTATTTACTTATTATTTTTGTACTTATTATTACATTTGTTATTATATTACTCATTAAATTTTTAATTATTAATTATTTATTCATTAATTACACTTACATATGTTAATTTGTTGATTTTACTACTCTCTTATTTCTACACTTTAATTATTATTCTCATTTATTCTTTACTAATTTACTATTATTTGACATCTATTAATTTTATATCTATTAATTATTAATTATTATCTTACATCTACATCTATCTATTATTAATTTTACACTACACTACACTATTTATTCACATCTATTAATTAATTGATTCACATATCCATTACTTCGTTAAGGCATTAATAAGTTAATTCATTAATTCATTAGTACAATAATTCATTAATTAATTAATTAATTCGTTCATTAACTCATGAATTCATTAATTAATTAATTCACTTGTTCATTAATAGAATAGAATGGAATATCTTTATTGGATTCAAACCACAGATGTTCCGTCAAATAATATAGTTGGAAATTGTACAACATAAAAAGATATCACATCACATAATTATGTGCATTTAGTTGTACTGTACAATTTATCATCATCAGAACGTTCGGCTGTATATAGTGATAAATTCTTCATCGAAAATAGGAAAATTTAAGGTATAATTCGAGTGTATTATTTTACATGAATAAAGGGAACGATGACTAATAATTAATTGTATGTATTGTTCATTAACAAGATGATATAATGCATAACATTTCAGTTTTAATAATACAAAACTTGAAGATAGAATATCGAAAAGTTATGCTGCTGAAAAACAATTAATTCTGTCTTTTATTTAACCATGAGAAGGTATTATCAGAATCAAAATTAAAAATATCAGCCCGATTGAACACTTTTTCTAGTTTGGTAGATAAAAATTTAAAAGACGTTTTAGATGGAGGCTTTTCTCCAAGCCCCTTTGGCAATTGATTGTAAATTTTGTAAATTTTTGAAAAATAGAATAGCTTGCTCGCGACATTCCCCACCAATGTTGGAGATATTGCAAAATGACCAAATCTAGTTCCAACTTCATAACCCTTTCTTATTGGATTCATATAGGCGCCAGTCCACTGGTTCAAATGGAAAGCTATTATACAATAGCACATCCTCCGAAACCATAAAGGATACAGTGTTACAAACTGTAATCTAGTGGCGTATATAATGCAGGAGATAGGACTAATTTGTTTCACAACGTTTCTTTGTACAGCTTCTATCTTATTAGAAAAACCCTATGTTAAAGGATTTCAAGTAGCGGCAGCATATTCTAGTATCGGTCTAATCCATGTTATAAACATTTTACATTTTATTTCTTTCGATAATATATTTCTATTTATTAGTGCCCATCTGTTCTAGAAACTGCCTACTATTCTTTAAAAATGTCTCTCAGCAGAAGCCGTACAATGAATAGTTATGCCTAAATCCTTAATTTCTTGCATAATTTTAATCTTAAAATCATCATTCATCTCAGCATCATGAAAATAAACATAATTTAATTCTGTTTTGTTGCCTATTTTTAAAGCTCTCGTCTTTTTACAGTTGATTCTCAGCCCTAGTGTTAACAAGTATCTACTTAAATAATACAAATCAAGTGTCGCATTATTTTTGGAGAATTCGACATTTTTTGGATCAATTGGAAAGATTATTTTTAAATCATCAGCGAATTTGCAAGCTCGACCGTCAGGAATCTTACTTTCCAAATGTGCAAATACAATTTTAAATAAAATTGGCGCCGAACTTGATCTCTGCGGAACTCCACTTGCTACCCTTTTTGATTTAGATATCAAATAAATTACTTAAATACTCATTCTTCGATTATATAAATAGTATCTAAGTAATCTAAAAATATTCGGATCTAGTATCAATCGTTCTATTATCTTCAAAAAACGAAGGGATAATAGAGATTAATCTATAATCACTGGCACACGTTTGCTTACTTACATTTGGTAAAGGTTTGGCTACTATTTTTAGAATATCGATTGGAAAATCCGCATTCTTCAGAATTCAATTTATAAAAATGCAGAGCGCATTCATAAAATTTAGAGGTAATTGAAATGCATTATCAATCTATATACCAAGGTGATCTTTTTGTTTTTTAAAATTTTATTTCTAACATTAATTTTATCAATGCATCACTGTCAATAACAATCCTAGATCCTGGTTTCCCGAAGGATCAGGTAGATCAATGAAATTGCTTTCGTTCTGTGGATTATATATTAAGTTGCCAAATACTCCATCCAATTCACAGAGAAATTCATAATCAGTTTTAACCACAGGTAATAGAAGTTTCATTTTTTCCTTATATTTACTGTAGTCTGTGAGGAGTTTGTATCCTAGTCTAGGATAAATCTTTAGTTTGGCCAAAATATTCTCTCTGAACTTTGACGGATTATCAGCAGTGATGAATTAATTTCTTTATCGACCAAATCTAACCTCATTTTTTAATACTATTGATAAGACCACATCTCATTTTATTATCTCGTCTGATTCTCAGCTTACATAACTTCCAATTGATTCGCATTGGTATAACATCCGTAAATGTGGATGTCCAAAATATATAAGATAATAACAATAATGAACATTAATCATTAATTCATTAATTCATTAATACATTAATTCATTGCTTCATTAATTCTTTAATACGTTAATTCATTAATTCAATAATTCTATTTATCCACTAAATCATTAATTCATTAATATGTTAATTTATTACTTCTTTAATTCATTAATTCATTACTTATTTACTTCAACACATTTTCAAAGCATTAATTCGTTAATGTGTCATTTATATAATTCGTTAATTCATTAATTCATTAATTCTTTATTTCAATTATTCATTAATCATTTAATTCGTTAATTCATTAATTCATTAATTCATAAATTCATTAATTTATTCATTCACTAATTCATTAAGTCATTAATTTGTTAATTCGTTACTTGTTTAATTTATTAATTCATTACTTATTTAATTCAAAACACATTTTCAAATCATTAATTCGTTAATGTGTGATGTTTATAATTTGTTAATTCATTAATTCTTTAATTCATTAATGCATTATCTCATTAATTAATTAATTCATTAATTCATTAAGTAATTACTACATTATATCATTAAATAAAATTATTCAGTAATTCAAATATTCAATAATTCATAAATTCACTAATCAATTACTGCATTTATTCATTAATACTTTGATTCTTTAATTCTTATTATTCATAAATTCTTTTGTTTATTATTTCATTTATTCATTAATTCATTAATTCATTATTACATTAATTTATTGATTTATTAATTCCTCATTTCATTAATTCTTCAATTCATTAACTGATTAATTCATTAAATCCCTAATCCATATAGTCACTATATCATTAATTCATTAATGCATAAATTCATTAATTCATTAATGCATGAATTCATTAATTCATTAATTCTTTAATTCCTTAATTCCTTAATTCATTAATTCATTAATTCATTATTTCATCATATTCACTAATTCATTGCGTAAATAATTATTAAATCATTTTTCATTAATTCTTTAATTCATTAATTCCTAATTTCATTAATTCATACATTCATTAATTATTTAATTCATTACTTCTTTAATTCTTTAATTGATCAATTTAAAAAATCATGAATTCAATTAATTCATTAATTTCATTAATTCATACATTAATTAATTAATTAATTAATTAATTAATTCTTTAATTCATTAATTCATTAATTTAATAATTCATTAATTCATTAACTAATAGGTTCATTAAATCATTAATTCTTTAATTCATTATTTCATTAATTTGTTAATACATTAATTCATTATTTTATTAATTCTTTATTACCTTTAGCCATTAATTCATTAATTCATTAATTCATTAATTCATTAATTCATTAATTCTGTAATTTATTAATTCATATATTCATTAATTCATTAATTCATTAAATCACTAATTTATTAAATCATTAATTCTCTAATTTATAAATTCACTTATATATTAATTAATTAATTCAAAAATACGTTTATTCTTTAATTCCATAATACATTAATTCATTACTTCTTCATTTCATTTCATTTTTAAAGCACTAGTTCGTGAATATTTGAAATCATTGTTTCCTTAATTCATTAATTTATTAATTATTTAATTAATTAATTAATTAATTAAATATTTCATTAATTCACTAATTTATTGCTTCATTAATTCATTGATTTACTATGCATTAATGCATTAATTGATTAATTCATCAATTCATTAATTTTTTATTTCATTAATTCAATAATCCATTAATTCATAAATTCCTTAATTCATTAAAAATTAAGTCATTCGTTCTTTAATTCACTAATTCATTAATTCATTACTTCATTAATAAATTCATTCATTAATTCACTTATTCATTAATATATTAATTCAAAATTAATTATTTCATTAATTCATTAATTGTATAATTCATGAATGCGTTTATTCCTTTATTCATTAATTCAGTAACTCATTTATCCATCAATTCATTAATTCATTAATAGGTTAATTCATTACTTCCTTAATTCATTAATTCATTAATTCTTTATTTCATCACATTTTCAAAGAATTAAATCGACAATGTGTGAAATAGATTATTCATTAATTCCTTAATTCTTTAATTCATTAGTACATTATTTCATTAATTTATTAATTAACTAATTGGTTCATTAATTAATTCATTCATTAATTCATTAATTATTTCACTAATTCATTTATTAACTGGAATCTTTAATTCAATAATTTAATAATTTATTAATTCACAAAATAATTACTTTGTTAATTCATTTATTCATTAATTCAATAATCCATTATTTCTATAATTCATTAATTCATTATATCATTAACTCATTAATTCATTAATTGATTAATTCATTAATTCATTAAATAACTAATTCATTAATCTTGAAATTCATTAATTCATTATTTTAATAATTTATTGATTTATTAAATCATAATTTTTTTAATTCATTAATTCAATAACTCATTTGCTCACTTATTGATTAAT
>JAQBSW010012635.1:0-16203 GCA_029291075.1 Eudiplozoon nipponicum
TAAAAGACTAATCTCTTTTATCCCTTCGTTGTTGAAGATAATAGTGTAACGCGCAGCTCCGTGTTACAACCAAACGAGACTCAATTTCGTCAGAACCGGTTCCCATTAGGGTCACATGTGCTAATTCTGGTTTTAGAAATCTTTCTCCTAACTGTGATTTTAGAAATAATCTCGGTTAGTTTCAAGCAGTTTTAGTTGAGATATCTTGAACTGCAATTTTATTTTGAATTAATGGGGGCTTGTTTAAATACAACACGCAACCGCGAGTAATACGCCGGTAGCATGCAGTAAATTACTGTATTGTAGCTGTCGAAGCCAGGATTTAAAATTTGTTTACTCTTGATCGGTTGTCCGTGACTAGTAACTATACTGCTAAGGCACTCTGGATTTATTTATCGTGATTAATGACTTTCTGCTTTTGTGCCTATCTAATAACTTGTACTCATAATATTTTATTGTGTTGCCGTCTAGAGCACGGTCAATTTTGACTAACATTGAATTTTAATTTATTTTGTAACGTTGTTCATAATACACGTATGATACTTTGACTTAGCCTTGTTCCATCTCGACACTGGGAAACAAAATGAGACTGATTATAAGCCCGACACACGAACCAGATTTTTTCGACGTCAGCTACCAGGCATATGTAGGAATTTCGGCATCGCTAAATTGTATTTGTTTGTTTAATTGGAATGAATGACCACTAAAATTAACATTTTGTCTAGTAAAACCTAGTATCTGTGTTGCGTCATAACATTGATGAAGAAGTTATCGAGCATGCAAAAGCATAGCATCAGCAAATAACGATAGATTTGTGAACCGATTACCAGATTAATAACCACTTGCTTTACTGGGATCGAACAATGTCCAAAAGTAGTATTTATGCCTCGCCTCCATTTTTTCAGTAGTTAATGCGATACAACGGTCAAATTATATCGCCGATATCTTCTCAATAAATTTAAATTAAATACATAATTTCATAGACTGGCACTGGACAAATGAGATTACATGTAATGTGATCCGACCATTAACCAATCCTCAGCAACCTGCAGTTATATAAGCGCATTACTATTCGCGTGCAACAAACTCAGGCTTGCACACTATATGTATACATTTTTTCTATCTGTCTGGCTGATTTTCTACGACGTCTGTCTTATTTTCATATTTTCAAGCGATGTTTACTGGCACAGTATCCCATCAGTTACGACAACATTCGATTCTGTATTTCCAGGCCAACGTTATCGCTAAATATATTAATCGGATTCCTACGGTTGACAACCTCTTGGTGTTGCCACAGATCATAAATAATTCTCGCCAGTTTCTCAATGCAGTAATTGCTACACCCTGCCTTTTCTAATTTATTGATTTACTTGCATCTAATCAGAATATTATTATCCAACGAATAGAAAGCAAATAACATAGCTCTATAAGGATTTATGAATATCTGCCTCTACTCTTGTGCTATCTTTTCTGATGGTCTCAGTGGACAATTGGTTCTTAAAGCCCTCTTCAAAGTCATGATAGTGGAACACCTTACTTGGACGCCTTACGTAACGTTGCAATGCACACTATCTGCTGCTTCGCTATAGCAACACAGTAAACTTGATTAATACGTGCTAAATGATTGGTCGTTATATACTATTATTAATTTAAAAAATAGGAGTAATTAAAATATTAATTTCATGGTTCTACAATATGAAACTGAGTGCGTTTTAAAAAAGACCATTTCTGATTTGATGGGAAAGCTCTGTTAACTCGGCGCTTTTGTAAGACTACTATAAAATTTATATGGATTAGTAAAATTTATCTTAATAATGTCTTTACAATGGCATTATTTAAGCATACTTTGTAAAAGTCTGCTATATAAATACAATAATTATAGAGAAATATTGTTGATGTTTAAATCAGTCAGTGATACGAAAATTATATTAGTTTGTCTGTGAAAAAAAGAAAAAGACAATAGTAAACAGACGTCAAGCACGTTCGTGCTTTAAAGATTAACTGAAAAATATATGAAAAATATTTCAACATTTATACTATAATTGCACATCATTTACGCGCGTGAAAAAAATTGAAAATTCTTGCAAAGTATGACATATTGTACGCCCCATTAACAACTTTGAATTATAATCAGCTGATAGCTTTATAGAAATGCTATTAAGAAATGGTTTTCGAATGATGATTCAAATAATTCTGCGAAAATTATTTGAAACTTTCAAGTAGCTCCCATGAATAAATCCTCTATACTGAATAATTTCTTGAATACTGAGTTAAATTTAAGAATTTCTTTCATAATTTGTATTAAATTCTACTCATTCAATCTGGATTTTTAATTTGTTTATGTACTAAAACTTTGGAGATAATGTAAGTAACCAGCACGTGGTAAATTTATATCAAAAAGGATCGTACAGCATTATGAGAAAATGATATAAACGAGCAGTTGCTCATAGGGTTGAGTTGGCTACACCTGACTTCTATCGAGCACAAGATTCCGATTTGCGCAAAGTTGTTAGGATTTGATTTCTTTACCTTTTACGAGACGATGTTGGATTATTTGCATATGTCTTTTTTACCTACAGGTCGTCGAATCCTTTCATTATGGATGACAAAATTAAGGCCAAATTTTTGTTAACGTTTTTCAATATACCACCAGATCTATACATTTCTGGGCGGCTTCAACATATCTAATTCCAACTGGTGTAATTTCGCATGAGAAAACTGTCAGCTGCCACGGCTAATGTTAAGCAAGCAATCGCATTTTGACGAAGGGCACATCCGTATGTGTTTCGATTATTGTTAAAAATTAGCATTTGTAAAAGACCAACTATTATACTAATCCAAGAAAACAAATGAAAATTTCGTTGATTTCGACGAATATATGCTTTATTTGAAATTGTTACTCCGCAACCAGTAAATCGACAGTGGCTGTAGGCGATAGCGATATCGTGAGAACCTTTTGTTTCTTCTCACACCATCCATAGTGGTTCAAGCAATTATGGAAGTAAAATTATAACACGAACTTAATTAGTATAGATTGCTCTTCTGGTTCGAAACTATTTAATTCGACTTGTCGATGACTTTAATGGGTATTTACTACCACTTCAAAATGCAATGGGCTAAGTGGATTATTTCGTCTAAACAGAAAAAGCTAAATTTAAACGAATTCCTCATTTAAGAATAGTTTCTCCTGTAGAGGCCCTTAGGTCACTACCATAAGGGGGTCTCTTGGATGCCAGGCCCGGAAAATCCATATATGCGGAATGATCATCTATCTTGGAACACTTAAGTTCCTCTGAACTATCTCTTAAGCTACAATCCTTAAGTCCGCTAGCCAACTGCTCTGTATCCTCAGTATTTAATAAACCAGACATGATATTATTAAATATTATATTAATTAAGTAAGCTTACCCGGATACACTGATGTCCACAAATTTACTGAACTGAAAAGAATGAGACCTAGAAACAAATATTCACTTAAATTACCCAAAGCAAACTTGTGGTTCTTTTCGCTGATAATTAAAAACAACAAAATGACAAGAAGATTAAAAATTTTATTCACAAAGTAATCTGTGATGGAACCACGCAATGTCCCGCTTATGCAATTCAGAAACTCAGATCAAAACTCTCTCTTTTTTTTCCACAAAA
This sequence comes from Eudiplozoon nipponicum, assembly GCA_029291075.1. Taxonomy (NCBI): domain Eukaryota; kingdom Metazoa; phylum Platyhelminthes; class Monogenea; order Mazocraeidea; family Diplozoidae; genus Eudiplozoon; species Eudiplozoon nipponicum. Next base: position 3,646 of record JAQBSW010012635.1, read on the forward strand.
CAAGTCCAAAACTTTGACAATTTGAACAAAAGAACTTTCAAAAATTTTTACAATAGTTTTCAAAAATTACAACATTGTTTTACGAAACCAGCGATAACATCAAATGTCCAAAAATAAAAATTGATTTATTTTTATATGAGAGGTTAATTTCTGTCCGATAATTAATTTAACCTCTACATACTCCCTCATGTTTAAGATGATTAACCATACATGATGTAGTCTTCATTCTTCGGTTTCTTGATGACTCTACCAGACCGAGTTTCAGCAAGTTGTGCTGGTACTTCACCATATTTCATATTCATATTGCATTGTTCTTGATTCTCAGTTGTCATGTTTTTAATCTTTACTTCTTTACCATATTTATTCGACTCTTCATTTATCTCACCAATTTCTGAGTCACATCTCGCCTCAACTTCTGGGTACTTCGGTGAATACTGTTCCTCAGTCTCCTCCTCCGTCCAAATAAACTGTGGAATACAGCGATCCAGTGTTACACATTCTACAGTGCCATTTACTTCTATAAATGCATTTTTCTCAGTCATATGATTGACTTTATATGGCCCCTTATAGAATGGAGTCAGACAATTCTGTCTGTTTTCGTTAGTTATGTATACATGCGATGCCAGCTTTAAATCTGAAGATACATAGCATTTAGACTTTGGACTTCTAGTTTTGGTTGGAGCTAAACGACTCATTTTATCTCTCAATGCTCCAACAAACCAATCTACTGAACTAGAGGCCCAATCGAGACAACTTGGAGCTTCTATTAGAATATCTCCAGGTAACCTCAGTGGCTCTCCATAAACAAGTTCTGCTATGGATGTTCCTAACTGAACTCTGTATCTGTTTCGCATTGCCAACAAAACTACGGGCAAATCATGTATCAAACTGGATCCACCGGTGCAGCGTAATGCAGCCTTCAGCTCCCTGTGCAGTCTCTCAACCATCCCATTAGCTCTGGGATTATAAGCACATGTGTGTCTTACTTCTATCCCCATTGTATTCAATGATCTGATAAACAGTTCAGACATAAACTGACTACCACGATCAGTAGTTACCCTTACCGGTACACCATATCGCGACACCCAATTATGCAAGAACATAAGTAAGACCTCTTGAGCTGTCATGTCCTTCAGGATTGCTACCTCAAACTGACGACTGAACCGATCGACCATCGTGAGTAAATACTTTTGGCCGGAAATCTCAGGCATTTCTACTATATCAATATGAACATGCATGAATCGACCCGCTGGTATACCAATCGTTTTAATTTCAGTTTTGGTATGACGCCAAACTTTACAAGTTTGACACCGGGCACATGTCCTTACCCAGGCTCTTATGTCTTTCGACATCTTTGGCCATACATATCTATCAGTGACCATCCTGATAGTTGCCTTAATGGAAGGATGACTGAATTCATGTAGCTGCTGAATTACCTTATACCTTAATTCTAGCGGTACATAAGGTCTAGGTTGGCTCCTGGAGATTTCACATAATAACCACTTATCTCCAATCTTCCTGCGTGTATATACAGGATTCTTTTCCAACACAGCTACTAAAGGATCAGAACCTTGTGCTTCCATCAATTGCTGGACAAAATCATTAGAAGATACAATAGAGCATACGAGTGACTCTGAACGAATCATATCTTCATCTGATACGTCTGGTCTACTGAGAGTGTCTGCCACCACATTATCTTTTCCTGAGATATGACTAATGGTAAAATCAAATTCTGCGAGTCGGGTTATTTGTGAATTCACCCGCCGAGAATAATTTAGCCTGTTTGCTTTCCCAAGGATACTCAACAACGGTTTATGATCAGTTAATATCATAAACTGATGTCCATCTAGGTAGTGCTCAAAATGCAACACTGCAGAATAAACTGCTAGTAACTCCTTTCCAAGCGTATCATATCGCTTCTCGCGATCTTGGAGTTTCCGACTATAGAATCCAATCGGCTTGACTATACCATTTTCTCGTTGATGTAACACTGCTCCTATGGCTACATCAGAAGCATCTGTGACCAGCTCAAACGGCTTAGTCCAATCCACAGGTGCTAATGTGGTTATTTGGCTTAACAGATCTTTGGCCCTCTGGAATTTTTACTTGTCGTCTTGGCTAAAATTAATAGGCCAGGACTTCTTGATTGTGCTTCGTTCGCGAACTAAATGTCGAGTTAGCGACCCCAAAATTCCAGCTAAACCTGGTATGAACCGACGATAGTAGCTAATCATGCCCAAAAATCTACGCAACTGGCGTACAGTTCTAGGTTCTGGCACATCCTTGATTGCTTGTACCTTGTCTTCCAAGGGCTTGATTCCATCCTTGGAAATGGTGTGTCCAAGATATTTTACGGTAGAGCAACCAATCCTACTCTTTTCTGGTTTCACTACCAATCCATAATGTTCCAGCTTAGACAAAACGATGTCCAAATGCTCCGGTGTTCCTCCCTAGATTGACTATATATAATGATGTCATCTATATACACTCTAGCAAATGAACAGTCTTGAAGAACTTCCTCTGTCAGACGCTGGAATGTCTGACTTGCATTCTTCAACCCAAAAGGCATACATAAGAATTCATGCGATCCTCCTCCAGGGAATCGCACTGCTGTGAGCGGTATAGATTCTGCCTCCATAGGTACTTGATAGTACGCTTTCTGCAGATCTAACGTTGTGTATACCTCATACCCCATTATATCCCTGAGCAAAGTACTCTGGTTCGGTAGAGGATACGAATCGCCTTTCGTTACCGAATTCAATAGACGATAGTTACCACAAACCCTCCATTGACCTGGTTCAGGTTTGGGAACAACCACTATTGGAGATGCAAAGTTGGAATTTGAACGCCTACAAATTCCTTCTTCTCTCAACCGCTTAAATTCTTCAATAGCAACCTGCTGCTTGTGTTGTGCTAACGGTTGAGACTTGGGCGAACAAGGTAGTGGCTCCACCAACTCGATTTGGTGTTCAATGCCTGTCTTTAAACCCTTGCGTTTAGCATTGAATGGCAGAAACACGGCCAGGTGTTTCTCGATGACATCCGCCAAGTTTATTATATTATTAATTAATGGAGTAAGCTTACCCGGATTTGCTGATATCCACAAATTACTGAACTGGAATGATTGAGACCTTAAAACAAGTATTAACTTTAAATACCCAAAGCAAACTTGTGGTCCTTTTCGCTGATAATAAAGAACAACAAAATGACGAGAAGATTACAAATTTTTATTCACAAAGTATCGGTGATGGAACCACGCAGTGTCCCGCTTATATAATTCAGAAACTCAGATCAAAACTCTCTCATTTTTCTTCCACAAGACAAGTCCAAAACTTCGACAATATGAACAAAAGAACTTCCAAAAAAATTTTACAATATTTTTCAAAAATTACAATATTGTTTTAAGAAACCAGCAATAACATCAAATGTCCAAAAATAAAAATTGATTTATTTTTATATGAGAGGTTAATTTCTGTCCGATAATTAATTTAACCTCTACAGAGAAAAGGCGTATATCTTTAAAGATTGTAGAGGCTCCTAACCTATTCGAATCTGAGAACCCCATAGATGCCAGATCGTTAGTAGTCCTATAATTAGCAGTAGAACCTGATAAGCTTATATTTTCATTCACGTCTGCTAAATTCAAACCCGCAATGTCTTGCACTAACTTGCTAGTGTCCTTCAAATTTAAGATCTGCATCCATATCTATGAAATTTAATTATTAAATAGACACTCAATGTTAGGCAAATCGGGATGTAAAACCTGTCTCGTACAAAAAACCCAAACAAATAATCTGGAAATAAATAGACGTGAACAACAGAATTATTAAATTACCTGTTCCAGAGCGCCCGTTCTATGCGTGCATCAATAAAACTTTAAGACAGTATAAAAAGGTGTATATTGTATAAATTGATCAGTTTTAATGAAGAAAAATGAGAATATTGCAGCAGGCCAAAGGAGATACAACCAGTCGAGGATAGTAATGCTCGAAAACTGAAAATGGCGCACAATTCAAAGTCAAGTATTTAAACAAAGAAAGCTCTGAAAAATAAGTGAAAAAATTCTTTTTAAATAAAATTCGTTACAATCAGCTAAGGTGGTTTAAATTTCTCAGTTAATGTTACTTTAATTTTGGCGAAGGATTTATCTTCCTCCACAAGATGTAGAAGCTCCTAACCTATTTTTGTATGAGAACCCCATAGATGCCAGGTCGTTATCAGTCTTTAATTGTATAATTAAATCTGAAAAGCTTGTACTCTCACTCACATCTATCAAATTTATACCTGCCATATCGTGAGCTAATTTGCTAGTAGCCTCAAACATAAGATTAGCTTCCATGTTGATTGTACTTAATTATTAATTTGATACTTAATGTTAGGCAATCGGAATGTGAAACCTCTTATGTAACAAACCACCCGAACAAATAACTTGGAAAAAATAAGACGTGAGAGACAGAATTATTAAATTAACTGTTCCAGAACGTCCCCAATTTGTCGATTAAAAAAGACAATGTGTTAGCAGGAATATATTGTGCAAATCAGGTAAACGTAAAATGGAGGAAATGAAATAAATACAGGTCGCTGAGGAAATAGCAATCAGTCGCGTAGAAATAACCAGGACTGAAACTGCGCACAATTAAAAGTATATATACTGTCAAGTATTTAAACAAATAATGTACTACTAGAAAATAAACGAATAATTTCTTTTTATATAAAACTATTTTTTAATCAGCCAAGGTGGTTTAAATTTATCAATTATTGTTACTTTAATTTTGTCGGAGGAAATATCTTCCTCCACAAAGACACAGAAATCCACTCAATTCAAATTACCCTAGTCAAATTACCTTCTATTTTGTTGTATACTCTGGGATCTGCTACAATTGCCAGGCAATATTCTTCTTATCCATACCGTACCAGTCTCATTGCTCTCTTTACTGGTGTAGGGGCTCTTTTGTCATTACCACAGGAGAGCCCTCGTTACGCCAGATCGGTTTAACCATTGTAATTAGAAGTGTCTCCAAATTTAAAAAAACTAAATTCTACATTCCTTTTATTACCTTCTTTCGGGCTATCTTTTCTAATTCACAATTTCAACTGCTCTGTATCCTCAAACAAAATGCTGCTATTCATTATATACAAATAAGATTTGTTACAAATTGATTACTACAATTGAACAATGTTTAATTGTGCGAATGGTATAAAATTCTTTAAATCAGGTTTGCGAGCTTGAATAAAACACTAATCACATAATGTTTTACCAGTTGTCGAACAAAATAGCAATACTACTACGTGCGACTGACGGTAGTTTTTCTTTTGTTCGAAAATTAATTATAAACAATGGGATTCATGTTTAACTAAATCTCCCAAACTTCATTTAACGAAACTGTTTATTAAACAGAGTGCGGAAGTTCACCGCCTTAATGATTGTCATGGTATACCTTTACAAAACCGGAGGACTTATATAGAGAGAACATCAATCAGTTTACTTGTGACGAATTTGAGATTATTCCCGTGATATCAATAAGAATAATAATTTTTGGTCAATTAAACAATTTGTTATCAAAATTCGGCGGCGAATAATTCAAATACAGGATATCAGATATATCTATAACATAACTAAAAAAGTGTCCTTCTAAAAACGAAATCTAAAGAAAAATGAATATCAAGATCAATAAAGACAAGCCATAATTTTCGAAAATTTAAAATATTTTTGCGGCTATTGAATAACTTTACATTATTACAACAGTATATACGGTATAGGTTGGTCCCTGGAGATCTCACATACTCACCAGTTATCTTCAAAATTCTTCTGTGTATACGCTGATTTCTGAGCCAACACAGCTAATAAAGAATCATTAATCTACGCTTCCACCAACTTCTGGGTAAATCACTCGATAATGCTAGATGTATCCGCTTTGTGTGGTCTGCTGATAGTGTCCTCCACTACATTCATTTTTTCCCGAATAATGAGAGATTGTATAGTCAAATTCTGCTAGTCGTATTATTTGAGAATTCATCCGCCGAGAATAATTATATCTGGCATTGCACGATAGAAACTCTACCAGGTGTTTCTCGATAACCTCTTCTAAGTCATCGGCGACGATGGTTTTAAGTATACATACTGAACAAACCACTGAAATATTAGCTTCATCATACGTCATTGTGCCCGTTCGTTGTTCAATATTTCGGGTCTTTAAATTTAACGCCAGATTAGACTGTATCACAATATCCATCCAAATGATGTTGTATTTCATGTAAGCGACAAGAAAATTCTAAGTGAACGTGATTTCTGCTCCAATATCACTGATAAATCTTTGATGCCAATTAAAATAATTAGACTTCCGTTGGCGGCTAACAGTCGATATTTGAATGTGGGTTAATCTAATTATACCACCTTTGAACAACTTTTTTTCACCTTGGCATCTGTGTCTATTAAGAAATTAAAACCCTTAGTTTATCCGTTATCATTAATTTGTTGGTGTTATAGATATAAATCTTGTCGAAATCTCTTTCAAAACAAAACCTATCAGTCTTTTTGACTATACCATTGCGCATATCTTTCATCAAAGCTCTCGAACTTGACTTCGATGATTTCAGGAGCTCTGTGATAGGCATTCTTTAGAGTTTTTCATACGCAAACCCCTCTACGGCTCGTACTAGAGAGTTCTAATACTTTTCTACAGAGTTATGTCTAGCTACTTGACGAGAGCTATCTTACCATAGGGAACTCCAATTTGTACAAAGATGCATCTTTCAATTTGCTTTCTTCCATGCTCGGCATAATAACAATTCAAAATGCACCATTCGCTTGATCTTTAGGCACCATCACGCGATTCGCCTCCCTAGTGCTTTAATTTGGCAGTTGACCGAAGGAATGTTACCAAAATCTTTCTGAATCTTTGACCGTGTGTTTAAACCAAAATATATCTCTTCGAAGGCTATTAAGTTCGTTCGCTATGGCCAAGAGCCTTTATGAGATTGCTCGCAGTTCCTGCTCATGTTATGAGTTTTTTGTTACGATACAAAACTTTAGTTCCCGTTGTCGGTACACTTTATTCGACCATTTAAACTTTTATGACCATTCTAATTCTAATGTATCATTGAGGTCAAAAGTGTTTCTTAATCTTGCAGGCAATCCAGCTACAGATAAACTATTTACTTCCCGAGAGATATCGAGTCCAACAGTTTTTGCAAGCAACCTGTGATAAAATTCAGATGGAATTTGGTTTCCATCTTTTTGTGACATAGTAAGTCAGTCATATGCTCAGTTCTACTGGGTTGTTTGTTCCTTTGAAGCTCATACACAAAAGGTTCAATGATTTATATTTTTTATTTGTTCAAGATATATCTCCTAAATTTATAAAAGTTACTCGTACGTTTTTCTAACATTGAGCATCAGACTGAAAGAAATATTTCTGTTAGTTTGGCAATCCTACTTACTCTAATAAAACTTTTTGGCTACATCAACACGATCAGTGTGATCGTCTGGTCTGTACGTAGTGAAATTTATATCGCTCTCAATATTATACCGACTGATGCGTTCTTTTCCTTTTGTAGATCTTTCCACATATTGAATCCTAGCGCGATCGCCATCTTTTGTAGAGGCTCTTTGATCACTAACATAGGAGAGCCCCTGTGATGAAAGATTCATATTTCCAATAATACTAGAATTATCACCTCATTACTTTGAGAACCTTTCTGTAGGCTAACTTTCTTAATTCTATGATCAACTAATCTACATCCTCACACTTAATGTTGTTATTCATCATATCAAAATGAAACCTATTACAAACGGTTTATTAAAAAGAGTGCGAATGTTCACCGTCTCACTGGTTGCCGCAGTATAACATTACGAATGTGGAGACCTTAATAAAAATCAACTTGTGTCGTATTTGAGATCTATCCCGAGGTAACATTGGAAATAATTATTTGTGAGAAATTTAAAATTCTATCATAGAAATTTTTTAGACAATGTTCTAAATACAGTAAGCAGATATGGCCTTACCAGAAACAAAGCAAGAACGCAATTCCAAACGTTGACCTGTATTAAATTGAAATCGTTATAGTCATAAAGAACGAACCATAAACTTGGAAATTATTGGAAAACTTAGTTCCAAAAAAATTACAATAGTTTTTTAAGCATAATTTTTTTCGGAAACAAGCTATAATTTCAAATGTACAAAATATAATTTTATTAATTTTCATATAAGATGACCGAAGGAATGTTACCAAATTCTGTCTGAATCTTCGACCGTGTGTTGCAACCAACATACATGATCATGAAAAGCAAAACAAAAAATATCTATTAATGAATTGCCTCCTTACATTTAATATTCATTGAAATTGCGTTTTTAGATGAATTAAAATGTGTGATTTATAAAAATACCTCCTTCCATTTTGTAACTTATTTCAGAATAAGCTTCTATACCTAAAATTGATAAAAATACACAACCATTTACCTAACAAAACATGCAATCATCATCCAAATATTTTTTAAATGGGTTTTATACGAAAACTTCATAGATATAATTCGACAATATCACACAAATGAAATTATTATTGCACTACGAAATGAGAACTTAATTGACGCCAGATTCGCATTAAGCTAATTGCTAAGTTAATAACAAAAGTTATTGCAATCAAATTATTTATTCCTCTCAGCGATTTTAATTAGACAAACTTTTCTGCCCTCTAGTCAAGTGCTCTGCGTTCTCACATTTATAGCTGCTTTTTATTTAAATAAAAAAATGTAATGTTACAAAAAATTTTATATATAATTAGTGTGATAGATCGCCGTTTCACGAGTTGCCATCATGTAAATTTACAAAAAGAAGAACTTGAAACGGAGAACCCTGTCGACAAATTTCAAATCTATGTAACAGCTTAAATTAATCGTGTGTGGGTAATTCCAAATTTTATGAATTATATACTTCACGATATTACTAATAATAAATTTCTTAAAGAATGCAGGTTAGCTGTCTACTAAAACTCGTGCTGGAATAATAGGTTTCTGTCAGCAGGTATTGTGTTAAAATAATAAATATGCTGGTGATATGGTTGGGTTAACATAAGGATTTTCAACTGCGCATGACGCAAGGATGATTAGTATGAGAAAATTTATTAGAAACATGCTATTTGAGGCCTTAAATATGATGAAGATAGCTCGTAAGTGTCGACGGAACCTTAAAGGGAGAGAATTTGCTAAAAGCAGGCGCTCACAAAATATTTTAACTGTTAATGAAGACACGCTTCAGAAATCGAGAAAAGATCTGCTCAGTGGTATAGAAGGAGGCTAAGGTAGGAGGACCATTAAATTCGCTGGGAAATAAAACAAGAGGCAAGACATAGGCTTTGAATTATTTGAGTTGCAAAGTAGGTTTTGTGTCTTGAAGTAGATAAATTGAGCCAAATTGAAATGTATTTCTGCGACTTAATTAAGATGAAGAGAGAAATCTAATGATTTATTAAAAGAGGCCTAGGTACTTGACTGAGTCAACAATTTTGATATCTAAAGAACAGTTTTCATTCGGCAAAGGATAGAGGGAATCGAAACGAAGTTATATGTTTTAAAAATCTAATGAGAATTGAGTTAAAGACCGATTACGCTAAAGTGAAGATGCAGCAGAGACAGAACCTAAATGATTGCAAAAAATGAAGGGCTAAGCAAGGTTTGATTGATGAATCAAATTACAATAACACCATCATATTTAATAGCTTGAACTTCTTTTTCGCAATCTAAATCTGTGCGAAAGCTAAGTTAAACAATATATGGCTGATAATGAGCTCTGTGGAGTTCCAGATTGTATAAGATATTTTCTCAAAGGACAATTTCCGACTTTTGAAATGGTGTACCTTTTTCTGAGATAGAAACTGATATGTTTAAGAAAATTGCCGCATACTTAGTTACTTTATACGGATAATTCTATAGCCGAGAACGATACTGAATCGAAAGCATTAGAGATATCCGGAAATAGAAGAGTGCATTCATATTCTTTTTAGATGGATGGTTAAGAGCGATTAAGGATAAAATCTATATTGGTATAAGAAGTGTCCATTCATATGTTGATCGTCAAAAAGACAGAAACTCTCTTGACTTAATGAAAGAAGAAATATTGTTAGATATAAAGCAGTTAAAGATTTTATTGAATGCTTGGCTTTTTGGATATTGCGCAAACATCCTTAAATGGGAGACCAACGGAATACCGTTTTTGTGATAAATAAAATCGTCGACTTACACTTCGGGTGAAAAGAGGTATTATCAAGACCACTGTTGAAAAATTCACAAATAAGAGTGAATTAGCTCCAACCTAGGAGAGCTATTATGTCGACAAACCATGTATTGAAGAATTTGCTGTTTATTTTTAATTTCTTGAACGACCACGTGGCGCCAATTTGAAATTTGATATCAGTAGATGAAACGTATGTGGATAGTCATCATCAAAGCTAAAGACATTCGAAATCGATATGTCTATGTTTGCTGATTTCGACTTATAGAACAGTATTTTGTTATAATTTCGAATTTCTGACCTAATTTGTTAGATAAGATTTTTTGTCACGGAGCACCTGCCCGTTGATCATTTTTAAGTATGATCATCAATAAGTCGGAGTGCTAGAGCGCAGGAAAGTGAAGAGGTGCGTTATTTTGGGTTACATGCCAAGCTTTGGCAAGCCTCAATTAAGATGTTTAACTTGTTTTTCGTGTATATCTGATAGATGGAGATGGCAGATGCTAAGTGAGAAGATGAAGCATCCTTTATTTGTAAAAAGTACAAAGATAGGTTATCGGGGATGATAAATTCTCTACAAGAAATAGCATCACAGAGCCGGCTAAATTTGCCTTTATCAATGACACGTCTGGGTGTTTTTATACTATACTTCGGGGTAGAATATAAGTGAGGAATAATAAATGATAGGTGGCAGTGGTTAAGATAAGAGAAGATCTCCCGAATATGTACATCGGTGACACCTTTGATGGCAGGATGCAGAATAATTGTTTGTTTCCTTGAGTAGGTAAATGCACAAATGATGGAGATGACGGCTCGCTAGTTGACGAGAACGGAATGTTCATCATTTATCTGGGATTTGTTAATCGATCTCTTGTCAGGCAAGAAAAAGATTTGAGGGTTTGTTAAGCAGGGCGAAGGAGATCTTGTAGGGATCAAACAGCTGGACTAAGGCTACGTCACTTGAAACTGATAAGTCACAGTTCGCGACAAAGCAAACTTCAGAGGGTGTACTTCCATTGCCCTAGGGGATGTTAATAAGCTTGGTCGATGAAAATATATTGCAAGAAATAATTCAGTTGCTCGCATAACCGCAGGACTCTTACGTTGTGACACTTCATTGAAAGGACGAATAGCCTTCGATTTTGCAAGCTTGGCTTTCTGGACCACCTTGACTCTTATGAAAATGGCTAAAGGAAATGGTTTCAAACGAGTACTGGACATTTGTACAGGAGGTGCGTTGGTGGAATTTACGTGGCGGGACTTTCCCCGACGTCGCGGTAGGGCATGTGTTGGCTGGGTGTAGTTTTCGAACACAACATGTGTGTTTGATGTTAGTGAGAGCCATTCAAACTGGACGTGGATTAGCAGGATACAAGCGTGAGATTGAGCGTCACCGATAATGTCTCTAATTAACGAGCGCTAGTTATTCCATTTACTTCACCTAGTATAAGTGTCACTTTTATATGGAGAAATCGATTTCGCAAGCGGAGAGCTTGGGGCTTGTTCAGTTATCCGCTTTAACAATGTGATTTCACATTTTAATTTTACTTTCCATGCCGAAGTCAAGGTAAATCTAAATTGTGACGATTCCATCAGAGTTTAGCACAAATGTACAACGATTGTCGGCAGAGATATTTTTTCTATCATGAAAGTTGTCTCAAAGTTACACGATCATGCCAAAGGCCAACTTTTCTTTTGAAATTTGAGATTGTGCAAAACAACCTCTCTCTCAGCTCAATTGAGAAAATTTTCCGCCATCGCAACAAGTTTGGCTGCAATTTAAAAATATAAATGCCACAATTGGTGCCCCAAATAATTCCGTCATTTTATCCACATTTTGTTGAAGTCCAATACGACAGATTAATAGACTCTGGCATGAGATTGTGGCAGTAGATAGTGGCAATATAATTTGATTCATATCGATAAAATAGGACAAAATTTTAAGATATTTCAAGATAAAATGTCCGCGTAACAGAAAATGTAGAAAAATTCAGATATAGAATATAACCACAAACCAAAATATATTTAAAATAAATAGAAAACAATATAAACTCAAAATGGGTGAAACCCCACAATAGTGAGTTATTACGAGAAATTCAGGAAATCTAAACGATAAAGTAAAATCCGATTGCCAGTTCAAATGATAGAAAGCCACGAACGATTTAAAACCGCCTGCTACGCTTTGCCAATTGATGCTCAAAAAATAGGTAACTGATATGCCTGTGTAAGCCTACATATAAAGCAACATGACTAAACTAAAATAACTGCAAATAGCATTTAAAATGCGAGGTTCAATAAAAATAATAATATCATTTCCATGTGTAATAGGAAA